>CM066742.1:6540377-6637558 GCA_033961575.1 Aselliscus stoliczkanus | reverse complement strand
GCAGGATGAAGCAGAAGTATCCATTCCACTACATTCCATTCCATTGCATTGCATTTCATTCCATTTCAACTGGCAGGATGAAGCAGAAGCTTACATTCCATTCCATTCCATTCCATTCCATTCCATTCCATTCCATTCCATTCCATTCCATTCCATTCCATCTGGCAGGATGAAGTGCAAGGTTCTATTCCTTTCCATTCCATTCCATTCCAACTGGCAGGAGAAGCAGTATGTTCCATTCCATTCCATTCAGTTACATTCCAACTGGCAGGATGAAGTATAAGGTTCCATTCCATTCCATTCCATTCCAACTGGCAGGATGAAGCAGTAGGTTCCATTCCATTCCATTCTATTCCATCCGATTCCATTCCAACTGGTAGGATGAAGCAGAAGCTTCCATTCCATTCCATTCCATTCCATTCCATTCCATTCCATTCCATTCTATTCCTTTCTGTTCCACCTGGAAGGATGCAGCAGAAGGTTCTACTCCATTCCATTCCATTCTGATCAATTCAAACTGGGAGGATGAATAAGGAGTTTCTGTTCCATTCCATTCAATTCCATTTGATTCCATTCCATTCCAAGTGGCAGGATGAAGCACAAAGTTCCATTCCATTCCATTCCTCTTCTTTCCATTCCATTCCATTCCACTCCACTCCAACTGGCAGGATGAAGCAGAAGTTTCCATTCCATTCTATTCCATTCCATACCATTCTATTGCATTCCATTCCATTCCAACTGGCAGGATGAAGCTAAAGTTTCCCTTCCATTCTATTCCATTCCATTCCTTCGCAACTGGAAGAATGAAGCACAAAGTTCCATTTCATTCCATTCTATTTCATTCCATTCCATTCCATTCCATTCCATTCCATTCCATTCCAAGTGTCAGGATTAAGCAGAAGTTTCCATTCCATTCCATTCCATTCCATTCCAAGTGTCAGGATTAAGCAGAAGTTTCCATTCCATTCCATTCCATTCCATTCCAACTGGCACAATGAAGTAGAAGGTTGCATTCCAATCCACTCCACTGCAAATGGCAGGATGAAGCAGAAGTTTCCATTGCATTCCATTTTATTTCATTCCATTCCATTCCAACTGGCAGGATGAAGCAGAAGTTTCCTCTCCATTCCAATCCATTCCATTCCGACTGGCAGGATGAAGCAGAAAGTTCCATTCCATTCCATTCCATTCCATTCCATTCCATTCCATTCCATTCCATTCCATTCCATTCCATCGCATTCCATTCCAACTAGAAGGATGAAGCAGAAGGATCCATTGCATTCCATTCCAATCCATTTCATTCCACTTCGATCCAACTAGCAGAATGACGCAGAAGCTTCCATTCCAGTCCGTTCCATGCCATTCCATTCCATCTGGCAGGATGAAACAGAAGGTTCCATTTCATTACATTACATTACATTACATACCATCTGGCAGTATGAACCAGAATGTTCCATTCATTCTCATTCCTTTCCATTCCATTCCATCCCAACTGGCACAATGAAGCAGAAGTTTTCATTCCATTCAGTTGTATTCCATTCCATTCCATTCCATTCCATTCCATTCCATTCCATTCCATTCCATTCCATTCCATTCCATTCCATTCCATTCCATTCCATACCCCTTGATTCCATTGCATTTCAACTTGCAGGATGGAGCAGAAGTCTTCATTCGATTCCATTCCATTCAATTCCAACTGGCAGGATGAAGCAGTAGGTTCCATTCCATCCCATTCTATTCCATCCGATTCCATTCCAACTGGCAGGATGAAGCAGAATATTCCATTCAATTCCATTCCATTCCATTTTATTCCAACTCGCAGGGTGAAGCAGAAGGCTCCATTCTATTCCTCTGCATTCAATTCCATTGCATTCCATCCCAACTGGCAGGATGAAGCAGAGGTTTCCATTCCATTCCATTCCATTCCATTCCATTCCATTCCATTCCATTCCAGTCTGTTCCATTCCATTCAAACTGGCAGGGTGAAGCAGAAGGTTCGAAACCATTCCATTCCATTCCAGCCCAACTGACAGGATGAAGCAGAAGGTTCCATTCCATTCCATTCCATTCCAACTGGCAGGATGAAGCAGAACGTTCCATTCCATTACTTTCCTTTCCATACCATTCCATTCCAACTGGCAGGATGAAGTACAAGTTTCATTCCGGTCCATTCAATTCCAAGTGGCAGGAGGAAGCAGAAAGTCCATTTCATGCCATTCCACTCCATTCCGTTCCAGTGCATTCCATTCCATCTGGCACGATGAAGCCATAGTTTCCATTCCATTCCATTCTATTCCATTCCATTCCAATCCATTCCACTGCAGTCCATTGCATTACATTCCAACTGCCAGAATGAAGCAGAATATTTTATTCCATTCCATTCAATTCCATTCCATTCCAACAGGCAGGATGAAGCAGAAGTTTCCATTCCAATCCATTCCATTCTAACTGGCAGGATAAATCAACAGTTTCATTTCCATTCCATTGCATTCCATTCCATTTCAAATGGCAGGATGAAGCAGAATGTTCCATTTCAATCCCTTCCATTCCATTCCATTTCAGTCCATTCCATTCCTTTCAAACTGGCAGGATGAATCAGAAGTTTCCATTCCATTCTATTCAATTCCAACTGGCAGGATGAAGCAGAAGGTTCCATTCCATTCCTTACCATTCCATTCCATTCCATTCCAAGTGGCAGGATGAAGCTGAAGGTTCCACTCCATTCGATTCCATTCCATTACAACTGGCATAATGAAGCTGAAGGTTCCATTCCATTCCATTCCCTCCATCAGAATTAAGCGAACGATCCATTCCATTCTATTCCTTTCCATTTCAAAGGATGAAGCAGAAGGTTCCATTCCATTTCATTCCATTCCATTCCATTCCATTCCATTCCATTCCATTCCATTCCATTCCATTCCATTCCATTCCATTTCATGCCATTCCAATCTAACTGACAGGATGGAGGAGAAGATTGCATTCCACTACATTCGATTCCACTCCATTGCATTCCATTCCATTCCAACTGGCAGGATGAAGCAGAAGGTTCCATTCCTTTCCATTCCATTGCTTCCCAACTGGCAGCATGAAGCAGAAATTTCCATTCCATTCAACTCTTTTTCATTCCAATCCATTCCATTCCATTTCTTTCCAAGTGGCAGAATGAAGTAGAAAGTTCCATTCCATTCCATTGTATTTCATTCCATTCTATTACACTCAATTCGATTCCATCTGGCAGGATGAAGTGAAAGTTTCCATTCCTTTCCATTCCATTCCATTGCATTCCAAATGGCAGGATGAAGCAGAAGTTTCCATTCCATTCCATTCCATTGAATTGCATTCCATAGCATTCCATTCGAAGTGGCAGGATGAAGCAATAGTTTCCATTCCATTCCATTATATTCCATTCCAACTGGCAGGATAAAGCAGTAGGTTCCATTTCATTCCATTCTATTCCATCCGATTCTATTCCAGCTGGCAGGATGAAGAAGAATATTCCATTCAATTCCATTCCATCCCATTTTATCCCAACTCGCAGGGTGAAGCAGAAGGCTCCATTCTATTCCACTGCATTCAATTCCATTGCATTGCATCCCAACTGGCAGGATGAAGCAGAGATTTCCATTCCACTCCATTCCATTCCATTCCACTATGTTCCATTCCAACTGGCAGGATGAAGCAGAAGGTTCGAATCCATTCCATTCCATTCCAGCCCAACTGACTGGATGAAGCAGAAGGTTCCATTCCATTCCATGACAACTGGCAGGATGAAGCAGCAGGTTCCTTTCCATTCCATTCCATTCCATTCCATTCCATTCCACTCCATTCCATTCCATTCCATTCCATTCCATTCCATTCCATTCCATTCCATTCTAACTGGCAGGATGAAGCAGAAGTTTCCATTGCATTCCATTTTATTCCATTCCATTCCATTCCAACTGGCAGGATGAAGCAGAAGTTTCCTCTCCATTCCAATCCATTTCATTCCATTCCAACTGGCAGGAGGAAGCAGAAATTTCATTCCATTCCATTCCACTCAATTCCATTCCATTCCACTCCATCTGGAAGGATGAAGCAGAATTTTCCATTCCATTCCATTCTATTTCATTCCATTCCAATTAATTTCATTGCTTTCCATTGCATTTCATTCCAATTGCCAGAATGAAGCAGAAGGATCTATTCCATTACATTCCGTTCCACTCCATTCGATTCCATTCTATTCCAACAGACAGGATGAAGCAGAATGTTCCATTCCATTCCATTCCAACTGGATGGAGGAAGGAGAATGTTCCATTCCATTCCATTGCATTCCATTCCATTCCAACTGACAGGACAAGGAAGGTTCCATGCCATGGCATTCCATTCGTTTCCATTCCATGCCAAATGGCAGGATGAAGCAGAAGTTTCCATTCCATTCCGTTGCATTCCATTCCAACTGGCAGGTTGAAGAAGATGGGTCCATTCCATTCCATTCCATTCTGATCCATTCAAACTGACCGGTTGAAGAAGAAGGTTCCATTCCAATCCATTCCATTCCATTTGATTCCATTCCATTCCAACTGGCAGGATGAAGCAGAAAGTTCCATTCCATTCCATTCCATTCCACTCCAACTGGCAGGATGAAGCAGAAGTTTCCATTCCATTCCATTCCATTCCATTCCATTCCATTCCATTCCATTCCATTCCATTGCATTCCATTCCATTCCAACTGGCAGGATGAAGCCAAAGGTTCCCTTCCATTCCATTCCATCCCATTCCATTCCTTTCCATTCCAACTGACAGGATGACAAGAAAGGTTCCATTCCATTCCATTCCATTCCATTCCATTCCATTCCATTCCATTCCATTCCATTCCATTCCATTCCATTCGTTTCCATTCCATGCCAAATGTCAGGATGAAGCAGAAGGTTCCATTCCATTCCGTTCCATTCCATTCCAACTGACAGGTTGAAGAGGATTGGTCCATTCCATTCCATTCCATTCCATTCCATACCATTCCATTCCATTCCATTCCATTCCATTCTATTCTATTCCATTCCATTCCGTTCCTTTCCAACTGGAAAAATGTGGCATAAGCTTCCATTTCACTCGACTCCATTCTATTCCATTCCAGTCCAACTGGAAGGATGAAGCAGAAAGTTCCATTCCATTCCACTCCTTTCCATTCCATTCCATTCCAACTGGAAGGATGAAGCAGAAGGATCCATTGCATTCCATTCCAATTCATTTCATTCCATTTCGATCCATCTAGCAGGATGAAGCAGAAGCTTCCATTTCATTCTGTTCCATGCCATTCCATTTCATCTGGCTGGATGAAGCAGAAGGTTCCACTCAATTGCCTTACATTCCATTCCAAGTGGCGGGATGAAGCAGAATGTTCCATTCAATTCCATTGCATTCCATTGCAGTCCATTCCATTCCAATGCAACTGGAAGGGTGAAGCAGGAGGTTCCATTCCATTCCATTCCATTCCTTTCAATTCCAACTGACTGGATGAAGCAGTATGTTCCATTCCATTCCATTGCATTCCATTGCAGTCCATTCCTTTCCATTTCAATACAACTGGAAGCGAGATGTAGGAGGTTCCATTCAATTCTATTCAATGCTCTTCCATTCCGACTGGCAGAATGAGGCAGATGGTTCCATTCCATTTCATTCCATTCCATTCTATGCCATTCCATGCCATTCCATTCCATTGCATTCCATTCCATTCCATTCCATTCCATTCCATTCCATTCCATTCCATTCCATTCCATGCCATTCCATTCCAACTGGCAGAATGAAGGAGAAGATTGCATTCTACTACATTCGATTCCAATCCATTGCATTCCATTTTATTTCCACTGGCAGGATGAAGCAGAAGCTTCCATTCCATTCCTTCCCAACTGGCAGAATGAAGCAGAAATTTCCATTCCATTCAATTCATTTTCATTCCATTCCTTTCCATTCCAACTGGCAGGATGAAGCAGAAGTATCCATTCCACTACATTCCATTCCATTGCATTGCATTTCATTCCATTTCAACTGGCAGGATGAAGCAGAAGCTTACATTCCATTCCATTCCATTCCATTCCATTCCATTCCATTCCATTCCATTCCATTCCATTCCATTCCATTCCATCTGGCAGGATGAAGTGCAAGGTTCTATTCCTTTCCATTCCATTCCATTCCAACTGGCAGGAGAAGCAGTATGTTCCATTCCATTCCATTCAGTTACATTCCAACTGGCAGGATGAAGTATAAGGTTCCATTCCATTCCATTCCATTCCAACTGGCAGGATGAAGCAGTAGGTTCCATTCCATTCCATTCTATTCCATCCGATTCCATTCCAACTGGTAGGATGAAGCAGAAGCTTCCATTCCATTCCATTCCATTCCATTCCATTCCATTCCATTCCATTCTATTCCTTTCTGTTCCACCTGGAAGGATGCAGCAGAAGGTTCTACTCCATTCCATTCCATTCTGATCAATTCAAACTGGGAGGATGAATAAGGAGTTTCTGTTCCATTCCATTCAATTCCATTTGATTCCATTCCATTCCAAGTGGCAGGATGAAGCACAAAGTTCCATTCCATTCCATTCCTCTTCTTTCCATTCCATTCCATTCCACTCCACTCCAACTGGCAGGATGAAGCAGAAGTTTCCATTCCATTCTATTCCATTCCATACCATTCTATTGCATTCCATTCCATTCCAACTGGCAGGATGAAGCTAAAGTTTCCCTTCCATTCTATTCAATTCCATTCCTTCGCAACTGGAAGAATGAAGCACAAAGTTCCATTTCATTCCATTCTATTTCATTCCATTCCATTCCATTCCATTCCATTCCATTCCATTCCATTCCAAGTGTCAGGATTAAGCAGAAGTTTCCATTCCATTCCATTCCATTCCAAGTGTCAGGATTAAGCAGAAGTTTCCATTCCATTCCATTCCATTCCATTCCAACTGGCACAATGAAGTAGAAGGTTGCATTCCAATCCACTCCACTGCAAATGGCAGGATGAAGCAGAAGTTTCCATTGCATTCCATTTTATTTCATTCCATTCCATTCCAACTGGCAGGATGAAGCAGAAGTTTCCTCTCCATTCCAATCCATTCCATTCCGACTGGCAGGATGAAGCAGAAAGTTCCATTCCATTCCATTCCATTCCATTCCATTCCATTCCATTCCATTCCATTCCATTCCATTCCATTCCATTCCATCGCATTCCATTCCAACTAGAAGGATGAAGCAGAAGGATCCATTGCATTCCATTCCAATCCATTTCATTCCACTTCGATCCAACTAGCAGAATGACGCAGAAGCTTCCATTCCAGTCCGTTCCATGCCATTCCATTCCATCTGGCAGGATGAAACAGAAGGTTCCATTTCATTACATTACATTACATTACATACCATCTGGCAGTATGAACCAGAATGTTCCATTCATTTTCATTCCTTTCCATTCCATTCCATCCCAACTGGCACAATGAAGCAGAAGTTTTCATTCCATTCAGTTGTATTCCATTCCATTCCATTCCATTCCATTCCATTCCATTCCATTCCATTCCATTCCATTCCATTCCATTCCATTCCATTCCATTCCATTCCATACCCCTTGATTCCATTGCATTTCAACTTGCAGGATGGAGCAGAAGTCTTCATTCGATTCCATTCCATTCAATTCCAACTGGCAGGATGAAGCAGTAGGTTCCATTCCATCCCATTCTATTCCATCCGATTCCATTCCAACTGGCAGGATGAAGCAGAATATTCCATTCAATTCCATTCCATTCCATTTTATTCCAACTCGCAGGGTGAAGCAGAAGGCTCCATTCTATTCCTCTGCATTCAATTCCATTGCATTCCATCCCAACTGGCAGGATGAAGCAGAGGTTTCCATTCCATTCCATTCCATTCCATTCCATTCCATTCCATTCCATTCCAGTCTGTTCCATTCCATTCAAACTGGCAGGGTGAAGCAGAAGGTTCGAAACCATTCCATTCCATTCCAGCCCAACTGACAGGATGAAGCAGAAGGTTCCATTCCATTCCATTCCATTCCAACTGGCAGGATGAAGCAGAACGTTCCATTCCATTACTTTCCTTTCCATACCATTCCATTCCAACTGGCAGGATGAAGTACAAGTTTCATTCCGGTCCATTCAATTCCAAGTGGCAGGAGGAAGCAGAAAGTCCATTTCATGCCATTCCACTCCATTCCGTTCCAGTGCATTCCATTCCATCTGGCACGATGAAGCCATAGTTTCCATTCCATTCCATTCTATTCCATTCCATTCCAATCCATTCCACTGCAGTCCATTGCATTACATTCCAACTGCCAGAATGAAGCAGAATATTTTATTCCATTCCATTCAATTCCATTCCATTCCAACAGGCAGGATGAAGCAGAAGTTTCCATTCCAATCCATTCCATTCTAACTGGCAGGATGAATCAACAGTTTCATTTCCATTCCATTGCATTCCATTCCATTTCAAATGGCAGGATGAAGCAGAATGTTCCATTTCAATCCCTTCCATTCCATTCCATTTCAGTCCATTCCATTCCTTTCAAACTGGCAGGATGAATCAGAAGTTTCCATTCCATTCTATTCAATTCCAACTGGCAGGATGAAGCAGAAGGTTCCATTCCATTCCTTACCATTCCATTCCATTCCATTCCAAGTGGCAGGATGAAGCTGAAGGTTCCACTCCATTCGATTCCATTCCATTACAACTGGCATAATGAAGCTGAAGGTTCCATTCCATTCCATTCCCTCCATCAGAATTAAGCGGAACGATCCATTCCATTCTATTCCTTTCCATTTCAAAGGATGAAGCAGAAGGTTCCATTCCATTCCATTCCATTCCATTCCATTCCATTCCATTCCATTCCATTCCATTCCATTCCATTCCATTTCATGCCATTCCAATCTAACTGACAGGATGGAGGAGAAGATTGCATTCCACTACATTCGATTCCACTCCATTGCATTCCATTCCATTCCAACTGGCAGGATGAAGCAGAAGGTTCCATTCCTTTCCATTCCATTGCTTCCCAACTGGCAGCATGAAGCAGAAATTTCCATTCCATTCAACTCTTTTTCATTCCAATCCATTCCATTCCATTTCTTTCCAAGTGGCAGAATGAAGTAGAAAGTTCCATTCCATTCCATTGTATTTCATTCCATTCTATTACACTCAATTCGATTCCATCTGGCAGGATGAAGTGAAAGTTTCCATTCCTTTCCATTCCATTCCATTGCATTCCAAATGGCAGGATGAAGCAGAAGTTTCCATTCCATTCCATTCCATTGAATTGCATTCCATAGCATTCCATTCGAAGTGGCAGGATGAAGCAATAGTTTCCATTCCATTCCATTATATTCCATTCCAACTGGCAGGATAAAGCAGTAGGTTCCATTTCATTCCATTCTATTCCATCCGATTCTATTCCAGCTGGCAGGATGAAGAAGAATATTCCATTCAATTCCATTCCATCCCATTTTATCCCAACTCGCAGGGTGAAGCAGAAGGCTCCATTCTATTCCACTGCATTCAATTCCATTGCATTGCATCCCAACTGGCAGGATGAAGCAGAGATTTCCATTCCACTCCATTCCATTCCATTCCACTATGTTCCATTCCAACTGGCAGGATGAAGCAGAAGGTTCGAATCCATTCCATTCCATTCCAGCCCAACTGACTGGATGAAGCAGAAGGTTCCATTCCATTCCATGACAACTGGCAGGATGAAGCAGCAGGTTCCTTTCCATTCCATTCCATTCCATTCCACTCCATTCCATTCCATTCCATTCCATTCCATTCCATTCCATTCCATTCCATTCTAACTGGCAGGATGAAGCAGAAGTTTCCATTGCATTCCATTTTATTCCATTCCATTCCATTCCAACTGGCAGGATGAAGCAGAAGTTTCCTCTCCATTCCAATCCATTTCATTCCATTCCAACTGGCAGGAGGAAGCAGAAATTTCATTCCATTCCATTCCACTCAATTCCATTCCATTCCACTCCATCTGGAAGGATGAAGCAGAATTTTCCATTCCATTCCATTCTATTTCATTCCATTCCAATTAATTTCATTGCTTTCCATTGCATTTCATTCCAATTGCCAGAATGAAGCAGAAGGATCTATTCCATTACATTCCGTTCCACTCCATTCGATTCCATTCTATTCCAACAGACAGGATGAAGCAGAATGTTCCATTCCATTCCATTCCAACTGGATGGAGGAAGGAGAATGTTCCATTCCATTCCATTGCATTCCATTCCATTCCAACTGACAGGACAAGGAAGGTTCCATGCCATGGCATTCCATTCGTTTCCATTCCATGCCAAATGGCAGGATGAAGCAGAAGTTTCCATTCCATTCCGTTGCATTCCATTCCAACTGGCAGGTTGAAGAAGATGGGTCCATTCCATTCCATTCCATTCTGATCCATTCAAACTGACCGGTTGAAGAAGAAGGTTCCATTCCAATCCATTCCATTCCATTTGATTCCATTCCATTCCAACTGGCAGGATGAAGCAGAAAGTTCCATTCCATTCCATTCCATTCCACTCCAACTGGCAGGATGAAGCAGAAGTTTCCATTCCATTCCATTCCATTCCATTCCATTCCATTCCATTGCATTCCATTCCATTCCAACTGGCAGGATGAAGCCAAAGGTTCCCTTCCATTCCATTCCATCCCATTCCATTCCTTTCCATTCCAACTGACAGGATGACAAGAAAGGTTCCATTCCATTCCATTCCATTCCATTCCATTCCATTCGTTTCCATTCCATGCCAAATGTCAGGATGAAGCAGAAGGTTCCATTCCATTCCGTTCCATTCCATTCCAACTGACAGGTTGAAGAGGATTGGTCCATTCCATTCCATTCCATTCCATTCCATACCATTCCATTCCATTCCATTCCATTCTATTCTATTCCATTCCATTCCGTTCCTTTCCAACTGGAAAAATGTGGCATAAGCTTCCATTTCACTCGACTCCATTCTATTCCATTCCAGTCCAACTGGAAGGATGAAGCAGAAAGTTCCATTCCATTCCACTCCTTTCCATTCCATTCCATTCCAACTGGAAGGATGAAGCAGAAGGATCCATTGCATTCCATTCCAATTCATTTCATTCCATTTCGATCCATCTAGCAGGATGAAGCAGAAGCTTCCATTCCATTCTGTTCCATGCCATTCCATTTCATCTGGCTGGATGAAGCAGAAGGTTCCACTCAATTGCCTTACATTCCATTCCAAGTGGCGGGATGAAGCAGAATGTTCCATTCAATTCCATTGCATTCCATTGCAGTCCATTCCATTCCAATGCAACTGGAAGGGTGAAGCAGGAGGTTCCATTCCATTCCATTCCATTCCTTTCAATTCCAACTGACTGGATGAAGCAGTATGTTCCATTCCATTCCATTGCATTCCATTGCAGTCCATTCCTTTCCATTTCAATACAACTGGAAGCGAGATGTAGGAGGTTCCATTCAATTCTATTCAATGCTCTTCCATTCCGACTGGCAGAATGAGGCAGATGGTTCCATTCCATTTCATTCCATTCCATTCTATGCCATTCCATGCCATTCCATTCCATTCCATTCCATTCCATTCCATTCCATTCCATTCCATTCCATTCCATTCCATTCCATTCCATGCCATTCCATTCCAACTGGCAGAATGAAGGAGAAGATTGCATTCTACTACATTCGATTCCAATCCATTGCATTCCATTTTATTTCCACTGGCAGGATGAAGCAGAAGCTTCCATTCCATTCCTTCCCAACTGGCAGAATGAAGCAGAAATTTCCATTCCATTCAATTCATTTTCATTCCATTCCTTTCCATTCCAACTGGCAGGATGAAGCAGAAGTATCCATTCCACTACATTCCATTCCATTGCATTGCATTTCATTCCATTTCAACTGGCAGGATGAAGCAGAAGCTTACATTCCATTCCATTCCATTCCATTCCATTCCATTCCATTCCATTCCATTCCATTCCATTCCATCTGGCAGGATGAAGTGCAAGGTTCTATTCCTTTCCATTCCATTCCATTCCAACTGGCAGGAGAAGCAGTATGTTCCATTCCATTCCATTCAGTTACATTCCAACTGGCAGGATGAAGTATAAGGTTCCATTCCATTCCATTCCATTCCAACTGGCAGGATGAAGCAGTAGGTTCCATTCCATTCCATTCTATTCCATCCGATTCCATTCCAACTGGTAGGATGAAGCAGAAGCTTCCATTCCATTCCATTCCATTCCATTCCATTCCATTCCATTCCATTCCATTCCATTCTATTCCTTTCTGTTCCACCTGGAAGGATGCAGCAGAAGGTTCTACTCCATTCCATTCCATTCTGATCAATTCAAACTGGGAGGATGAATAAGGAGTTTCTGTTCCATTCCATTCAATTCCATTTGATTCCATTCCATTCCAAGTGGCAGGATGAAGCACAAAGTTCCATTCCATTCCATTCCTCTTCTTTCCATTCCATTCCATTCCACTCCACTCCAACTGGCAGGATGAAGCAGAAGTTTCCATTCCATTCTATTCCATTCCATACCATTCTATTGCATTCCATTCCATTCCAACTGGCAGGATGAAGCTAAAGTTTCCCTTCCATTCTATTCCATTCCATTCCTTCGCAACTGGAAGAATGAAGCACAAAGTTCCATTTCATTCCATTCTATTTCATTCCATTCCATTCCATTCCATTCCATTCCATTCCATTCCATTCCAAGTGTCAGGATTAAGCAGAAGTTTCCATTCCATTCCATTCCATTCCATTCCAAGTGTCAGGATTAAGCAGAAGTTTCCATTCCATTCCATTCCATTCCATTCCAACTGGCACAATGAAGTAGAAGGTTGCATTCCAATCCACTCCACTGCAAATGGCAGGATGAAGCAGAAGTTTCCATTGCATTCCATTTTATTTCATTCCATTCCATTCCAACTGGCAGGATGAAGCAGAAGTTTCCTCTCCATTCCAATCCATTCCATTCCGACTGGCAGGATGAAGCAGAAAGTTCCATTCCATTCCATTCCATTCCATTCCATTCCATTCCATTCCATTCCATTCCATTCCATTCCATCGCATTCCATTCCAACTAGAAGGATGAAGCAGAAGGATCCATTGCATTCCATTCCAATCCATTTCATTCCACTTCGATCCAACTAGCAGAATGACGCAGAAGCTTCCATTCCAGTCCGTTCCATGCCATTCCATTCCATCTGGCAGGATGAAACAGAAGGTTCCATTTCATTACATTACATTACATTACATACCATCTGGCAGTATGAACCAGAATGTTCCATTCATTCTCATTCCTTTCCATTCCATTCCATCCCAACTGGCACAATGAAGCAGAAGTTTTCATTCCATTCAGTTGTATTCCATTCCATTCCATTCCATTCCATTCCATTCCATTCCATTCCATTCCATTCCATTCCATTCCATTCCATTCCATACCCCTTGATTCCATTGCATTTCAACTTGCAGGATGGAGCAGAAGTCTTCATTCGATTCCATTCCATTCAATTCCAACTGGCAGGATGAAGCAGTAGGTTCCATTCCATCCCATTCTATTCCATCCGATTCCATTCCAACTGGCAGGATGAAGCAGAATATTCCATTCAATTCCATTCCATTCCATTTTATTCCAACTCGCAGGGTGAAGCAGAAGGCTCCATTCTATTCCTCTGCATTCAATTCCATTGCATTCCATCCCAACTGGCAGGATGAAGCAGAGGTTTCCATTCCATTCCATTCCATTCCATTCCATTCCATTCCATTCCAGTCTGTTCCATTCCATTCAAACTGGCAGGGTGAAGCAGAAGGTTCGAAACCATTCCATTCCATTCCAGCCCAACTGACAGGATGAAGCAGAAGGTTCCATTCCATTCCATTCCATTCCAACTGGCAGGATGAAGCAGAACGTTCCATTCCATTACTTTCCTTTCCATACCATTCCATTCCAACTGGCAGGATGAAGTACAAGTTTCATTCCGGTCCATTCAATTCCAAGTGGCAGGAGGAAGCAGAAAGTCCATTTCATGCCATTCCACTCCATTCCGTTCCAGTGCATTCCATTCCATCTGGCACGATGAAGCCATAGTTTCCATTCCATTCCATTCTATTCCATTCCATTCCAATCCATTCCACTGCAGTCCATTGCATTACATTCCAACTGCCAGAATGAAGCAGAATATTTTATTCCATTCCATTCAATTCCATTCCATTCCAACAGGCAGGATGAAGCAGAAGTTTCCATTCCAATCCATTCCATTCTAACTGGCAGGATGAATCAACAGTTTCATTTCCATTCCATTGCATTCCATTCCATTTCAAATGGCAGGATGAAGCAGAATGTTCCATTTCAATCCCTTCCATTCCATTCCATTTCAGTCCATTCCATTCCTTTCAAACTGGCAGGATGAATCAGAAGTTTCCATTCCATTCTATTCAATTCCAACTGGCAGGATGAAGCAGAAGGTTCCATTCCATTCCTTACCATTCCATTCCATTCCATTCCAAGTGGCAGGATGAAGCTGAAGGTTCCACTCCATTCGATTCCATTCCATTACAACTGGCATAATGAAGCTGAAGGTTCCATTCCATTCCATTCCCTCCATCAGAATTAAGCGGAACGATCCATTCCATTCTATTCCTTTCCATTTCAAAGGATGAAGCAGAAGGTTCCATTCCATTTCATTCCATTCCATTCCATTCCATTCCATTCCATTCCATTCCATTCCATTCCATTCCATTCCATTCCATTTCATGCCATTCCAATCTAACTGACAGGATGGAGGAGAAGATTGCATTCCACTACATTCGATTCCACTCCATTGCATTCCATTCCATTCCAACTGGCAGGATGAAGCAGAAGGTTCCATTCCTTTCCATTCCATTGCTTCCCAACTGGCAGCATGAAGCAGAAATTTCCATTCCATTCAACTCTTTTTCATTCCAATCCATTCCATTCCATTTCTTTCCAAGTGGCAGAATGAAGTAGAAAGTTCCATTCCATTCCATTGTATTTCATTCCATTCTATTACACTCAATTCGATTCCATCTGGCAGGATGAAGTGAAAGTTTCCATTCCTTTCCATTCCATTCCATTGCATTCCAAATGGCAGGATGAAGCAGAAGTTTCCATTCCATTCCATTCCATTGAATTGCATTCCATAGCATTCCATTCGAAGTGGCAGGATGAAGCAATAGTTTCCATTCCATTCCATTATATTCCATTCCAACTGGCAGGATAAAGCAGTAGGTTCCATTTCATTCCATTCTATTCCATCCGATTCTATTCCAGCTGGCAGGATGAAGAAGAATATTCCATTCAATTCCATTCCATCCCATTTTATCCCAACTCGCAGGGTGAAGCAGAAGGCTCCATTCTATTCCACTGCATTCAATTCCATTGCATTGCATCCCAACTGGCAGGATGAAGCAGAGATTTCCATTCCACTCCATTCCATTCCATTCCACTATGTTCCATTCCAACTGGCAGGATGAAGCAGAAGGTTCGAATCCATTCCATTCCATTCCAGCCCAACTGACTGGATGAAGCGGAAGGTTCCATTCCATTCCATGACAACTGGCAGGATGAAGCAGCAGGTTCCTTTCCATTCCATTCCATTCCATTCCATTCCATTCCATTCCACTCCATTCCATTCCATTCCATTCCATTCCATTCCATTCCATTCCATTCCATTCTAACTGGCAGGATGAAGCAGAAGTTTCCATTGCATTCCATTTTATTCCATTCCATTCCATTCCAACTGGCAGGATGAAGCAGAAGTTTCCTCTCCATTCCAATCCATTTCATTCCATTCCAACTGGCAGGAGGAAGCAGAAATTTCATTCCATTCCATTCCACTCAATTCCATTCCATTCCACTCCATCTGGAAGGATGAAGCAGAATTTTCCATTCCATTCCATTCTATTTCATTCCATTCCAATTAATTTCATTGCTTTCCATTGCATTTCATTCCAATTGCCAGAATGAAGCAGAAGGATCTATTCCATTACATTCCGTTCCACTCCATTCGATTCCATTCTATTCCAACAGACAGGATGAAGCAGAATGTTCCATTCCATTCCATTCCAACTGGATGGAGGAAGGAGAATGTTCCATTCCATTCCATTGCATTCCATTCCATTCCAACTGACAGGACAAGGAAGGTTCCATGCCATGGCATTCCATTCGTTTCCATTCCATGCCAAATGGCAGGATGAAGCAGAAGTTTCCATTCCATTCCGTTGCATTCCATTCCAACTGGCAGGTTGAAGAAGATGGGTCCATTCCATTCCATTCCATTCTGATCCATTCAAACTGACCGGTTGAAGAAGAAGGTTCCATTCCAATCCATTCCATTCCATTTGATTCCATTCCATTCCAACTGGCAGGATGAAGCAGAAAGTTCCATTCCATTCCATTCCATTCCACTCCAACTGGCAGGATGAAGCAGAAGTTTCCATTCCATTCCATTCCATTCCATTCCATTCCATTCCATTCCATTCCATTCCATTCCATTGCATTCCATTCCATTCCAACTGGCAGGATGAAGCCAAAGGTTCCCTTCCATTCCATTCCATCCCATTCCATTCCTTTCCATTCCAACTGACAGGATGACAAGAAAGGTTCCATTCCATTCCATTCCATTCCATTCCATTCCATTCCATTCCATTCCATTCCATTCCATTCGTTTCCATTCCATGCCAAATGTCAGGATGAAGCAGAAGGTTCCATTCCATTCCGTTCCATTCCATTCCAACTGACAGGTTGAAGAGGATTGGTCCATTCCATTCCATTCCATTCCATTCCATACCATTCCATTCCATTCCATTCCATTCCATTCTATTCTATTCCATTCCATTCCGTTCCTTTCCAACTGGAAAAATGTGGCATAAGCTTCCATTTCACTCGACTCCATTCTATTCCATTCCAGTCCAACTGGAAGGATGAAGCAGAAAGTTCCATTCCATTCCACTCCTTTCCATTCCATTCCATTCCAACTGGAAGGATGAAGCAGAAGGATCCATTGCATTCCATTCCAATTCATTTCATTCCATTTCGATCCATCTAGCAGGATGAAGCAGAAGCTTCCATTTCATTCTGTTCCATGCCATTCCATTTCATCTGGCTGGATGAAGCAGAAGGTTCCACTCAATTGCCTTACATTCCATTCCAAGTGGCGGGATGAAGCAGAATGTTCCATTCAATTCCATTGCATTCCATTGCAGTCCATTCCATTCCAATGCAACTGGAAGGGTGAAGCAGGAGGTTCCATTCCATTCCATTCCATTCCTTTCAATTCCAACTGACTGGATGAAGCAGTATGTTCCATTCCATTCCATTGCATTCCATTGCAGTCCATTCCTTTCCATTTCAATACAACTGGAAGCGAGATGTAGGAGGTTCCATTCAATTCTATTCAATGCTCTTCCATTCCGACTGGCAGAATGAGGCAGATGGTTCCATTCCATTTCATTCCATTCCATTCTATGCCATTCCATGCCATTCCATTCCATTGCATTCCATTCCATTCCATTCCATTCCATTCCATTCCATTCCATTCCATTCCATTCCATTCCATTCCATTCCATGCCATTCCATTCCAACTGGCAGAATGAAGGAGAAGATTGCATTCTACTACATTCGATTCCAATCCATTGCATTCCATTTTATTTCCACTGGCAGGATGAAGCAGAAGCTTCCATTCCATTCCTTCCCAACTGGCAGAATGAAGCAGAAATTTCCATTCCATTCAATTCATTTTCATTCCATTCCTTTCCATTCCAACTGGCAGGATGAAGCAGAAGTATCCATTCCACTACATTCCATTCCATTGCATTGCATTTCATTCCATTTCAACTGGCAGGATGAAGCAGAAGCTTACATTCCATTCCATTCCATTCCATTCCATTCCATTCCATTCCATTCCATTCCATTCCATTCCATTCCATTCCATCTGGCAGGATGAAGTGCAAGGTTCTATTCCTTTCCATTCCATTCCATTCCAACTGGCAGGAGAAGCAGTATGTTCCATTCCATTCCATTCAGTTACATTCCAACTGGCAGGATGAAGTATAAGGTTCCATTCCATTCCATTCCATTCCAACTGGCAGGATGAAGCAGTAGGTTCCATTCCATTCCATTCTATTCCATCCGATTCCATTCCAACTGGTAGGATGAAGCAGAAGCTTCCATTCCATTCCATTCCATTCCATTCCATTCCATTCCATTCCATTCTATTCCTTTCTGTTCCACCTGGAAGGATGCAGCAGAAGGTTCTACTCCATTCCATTCCATTCTGATCAATTCAAACTGGGAGGATGAATAAGGAGTTTCTGTTCCATTCCATTCAATTCCATTTGATTCCATTCCATTCCAAGTGGCAGGATGAAGCACAAAGTTCCATTCCATTCCATTCCTCTTCTTTCCATTCCATTCCATTCCACTCCACTCCAACTGGCAGGATGAAGCAGAAGTTTCCATTCCATTCTATTCCATTCCATACCATTCTATTGCATTCCATTCCATTCCAACTGGCAGGATGAAGCTAAAGTTTCCCTTCCATTCTATTCCATTCCATTCCTTCGCAACTGGAAGAATGAAGCACAAAGTTCCATTTCATTCCATTCTATTTCATTCCATTCCATTCCATTCCATTCCATTCCATTCCATTCCAAGTGTCAGGATTAAGCAGAAGTTTCCATTCCATTCCATTCCATTCCAAGTGTCAGGATTAAGCAGAAGTTTCCATTCCATTCCATTCCATTCCATTCCAACTGGCACAATGAAGTAGAAGGTTGCATTCCAATCCACTCCACTGCAAATGGCAGGATGAAGCAGAAGTTTCCATTGCATTCCATTTTATTTCATTCCATTCCATTCCAACTGGCAGGATGAAGCAGAAGTTTCCTCTCCATTCCAATCCATTCCATTCCGACTGGCAGGATGAAGCAGAAAGTTCCATTCCATTCCATTCCATTCCATTCCATTCCATTCCATTCCATTCCATTCCATTCCATTCCATCGCATTCCATTCCAACTAGAAGGATGAAGCAGAAGGATCCATTGCATTCCATTCCAATCCATTTCATTCCACTTCGATCCAACTAGCAGAATGACGCAGAAGCTTCCATTCCAGTCCGTTCCATGCCATTCCATTCCATCTGGCAGGATGAAACAGAAGGTTCCATTTCATTACATTACATTACATTACATACCATCTGGCAGTATGAACCAGAATGTTCCATTCATTTTCATTCCTTTCCATTCCATTCCATCCCAACTGGCACAATGAAGCAGAAGTTTTCATTCCATTCAGTTGTATTCCATTCCATTCCATTCCATTCCATTCCATTCCATTCCATTCCATTCCATTCCATTCCATTCCATTCCATTCCATTCCATTCCATTCCATTCCATACCCCTTGATTCCATTGCATTTCAACTTGCAGGATGGAGCAGAAGTCTTCATTCGATTCCATTCCATTCAATTCCAACTGGCAGGATGAAGCAGTAGGTTCCATTCCATCCCATTCTATTCCATCCGATTCCATTCCAACTGGCAGGATGAAGCAGAATATTCCATTCAATTCCATTCCATTCCATTTTATTCCAACTCGCAGGGTGAAGCAGAAGGCTCCATTCTATTCCTCTGCATTCAATTCCATTGCATTCCATCCCAACTGGCAGGATGAAGCAGAGGTTTCCATTCCATTCCATTCCATTCCATTCCATTCCATTCCATTCCATTCCATTCCATTCCAGTCTGTTCCATTCCATTCAAACTGGCAGGGTGAAGCAGAAGGTTCGAAACCATTCCATTCCATTCCAGCCCAACTGACAGGATGAAGCAGAAGGTTCCATTCCATTCCATTCCATTCCAACTGGCAGGATGAAGCAGAACTTTCCATTCCATTACTTTCCTTTCCATACCATTCCATTCCAACTGGCAGGATGAAGTACAAGTTTCATTCCGGTCCATTCAATTCCAAGTGGCAGGAGGAAGCAGAAAGTCCATTTCATGCCATTCCACTCCATTCCGTTCCAGTGCATTCCATTCCATCTGGCACGATGAAGCCATAGTTTCCATTCCATTCCATTCTATTCCATTCCATTCCAATCCATTCCACTGCAGTCCATTGCATTACATTCCAACTGCCAGAATGAAGCAGAATATTTTATTCCATTCCATTCAATTCCATTCCATTCCAACAGGCAGGATGAAGCAGAAGTTTCCATTCCAATCCATTCCATTCTAACTGGCAGGATGAATCAACAGTTTCATTTCCATTCCATTGCATTCCATTCCATTTCAAATGGCAGGATGAAGCAGAATGTTCCATTTCAATCCCTTCCATTCCATTCCATTTCAGTCCATTCCATTCCTTTCAAACTGGCAGGATGAATCAGAAGTTTCCATTCCATTCTATTCAATTCCAACTGGCAGGATGAAGCAGAAGGTTCCATTCCATTCCTTACCATTCCATTCCATTCCATTCCAAGTGGCAGGATGAAGCTGAAGGTTCCACTCCATTCGATTCCATTCCATTACAACTGGCATAATGAAGCTGAAGGTTCCATTCCATTCCATTCCCTCCATCAGAATTAAGCGGAACGATCCATTCCATTCTATTCCTTTCCATTTCAAAGGATGAAGCAGAAGGTTCCATTCCATTTCATTCCATTCCATTCCATTCCATTCCATTCCATTCCATTCCATTCCATTCCATTCCATTCCATTCCATTTCATGCCATTCCAATCTAACTGACAGGATGGAGGAGAAGATTGCATTCCACTACATTCGATTCCACTCCATTGCATTCCATTCCATTCCAACTGGCAGGATGAAGCAGAAGTTTCCATTCCATTCTATTCCATTCCATACCATTCTATTGCATTCCATTCCATTCCAACTGGCAGGATGAAGCTAAAGTTTCCCTTCCATTCTATTCCATTCCATTCCTTCGCAACTGGAAGAATGAAGCACAAAGTTCCATTTCATTCCATTCTATTTCATTCCATTCCATTCCATTCCATTCCATTCCATTCCATTCCATTCCAAGTGTCAGGATTAAGCAGAAGTTTCCATTCCATTCCATTCCATTCCATTCCAAGTGTCAGGATTAAGCAGAAGTTTCCATTCCATTCCATTCCATTCCATTCCAACTGGCACAATGAAGTAGAAGGTTGCATTCCAATCCACTCCACTGCAAATGGCAGGATGAAGCAGAAGTTTCCATTGCATTCCATTTTATTTCATTCCATTCCATTCCAACTGGCAGGATGAAGCAGAAGTTTCCTCTCCATTCCAATCCATTCCATTCCGACTGGCAGGATGAAGCAGAAAGTTCCATTCCATTCCATTCCATTCCATTCCATTCCATTCCATTCCATTCCATTCCATTCCATTCCATCGCATTCCATTCCAACTAGAAGGATGAAGCAGAAGGATCCATTGCATTCCATTCCAATCCATTTCATTCCACTTCGATCCAACTAGCAGAATGACGCAGAAGCTTCCATTCCAGTCCGTTCCATGCCATTCCATTCCATCTGGCAGGATGAAACAGAAGGTTCCATTTCATTACATTACATTACATTACATACCATCTGGCAGTATGAACCAGAATGTTCCATTCATTTTCATTCCTTTCCATTCCATTCCATCCCAACTGGCACAATGAAGCAGAAGTTTTCATTCCATTCAGTTGTATTCCATTCCATTCCATTCCATTCCATTCCATTCCATTCCATTCCATTCCATTCCATTCCATTCCATTCCATTCCATTCCATTCCATTCCATTCCATTCCATTCCATTCCATACCCCTTGATTCCATTGCATTTCAACTTGCAGGATGGAGCAGAAGTCTTCATTCGATTCCATTCCATTCAATTCCAACTGGCAGGATGAAGCAGTAGGTTCCATTCCATCCCATTCTATTCCATCCGATTCCATTCCAACTGGCAGGATGAAGCAGAATATTCCATTCAATTCCATTCCATTCCATTTTATTCCAACTCGCAGGGTGAAGCAGAAGGCTCCATTCTATTCCTCTGCATTCAATTCCATTGCATTCCATCCCAACTGGCAGGATGAAGCAGAGGTTTCCATTCCATTCCATTCCATTCCATTCCATTCCATTCCATTCCATTCCATTCCAGTCTGTTCCATTCCATTCAAACTGGCAGGGTGAAGCAGAAGGTTCGAAACCATTCCATTCCATTCCAGCCCAACTGACAGGATGAAGCAGAAGGTTCCATTCCATTCCATTCCATTCCAACTGGCAGGATGAAGCAGAACGTTCCATTCCATTACTTTCCTTTCCATACCATTCCATTCCAACTGGCAGGATGAAGTACAAGTTTCATTCCGGTCCATTCAATTCCAAGTGGCAGGAGGAAGCAGAAAGTCCATTTCATGCCATTCCACTCCATTCCGTTCCAGTGCATTCCATTCCATCTGGCACGATGAAGCCATAGTTTCCATTCCATTCCATTCTATTCCATTCCATTCCAATCCATTCCACTGCAGTCCATTGCATTACATTCCAACTGCCAGAATGAAGCAGAATATTTTATTCCATTCCATTCAATTCCATTCCATTCCAACAGGCAGGATGAAGCAGAAGTTTCCATTCCAATCCATTCCATTCTAACTGGCAGGATGAATCAACAGTTTCATTTCCATTCCATTGCATTCCATTCCATTTCAAATGGCAGGATGAAGCAGAATGTTCCATTTCAATCCCTTCCATTCCATTCCATTTCAGTCCATTCCATTCCTTTCAAACTGGCAGGATGAATCAGAAGTTTCCATTCCATTCTATTCAATTCCAACTGGCAGGATGAAGCAGAAGGTTCCATTCCATTCCTTACCATTCCATTCCATTCCATTCCAAGTGGCAGGATGAAGCTGAAGGTTCCACTCCATTCGATTCCATTCCATTACAACTGGCATAATGAAGCTGAAGGTTCCATTCCATTCCATTCCCTCCATCAGAATTAAGCGGAACGATCCATTCCATTCTATTCCTTTCCATTTCAAAGGATGAAGCAGAAGGTTCCATTCCATTCCATTCCATTCCATTCCATTCCATTCCATTCCATTCCATTCCATTCCATTCCATTCCATTCCATTTCATGCCATTCCAATCTAACTGACAGGATGGAGGAGAAGATTGCATTCCACTACATTCGATTCCACTCCATTGCATTCCATTCCATTCCAACTGGCAGGATGAAGCAGAAGGTTCCATTCCTTTCCATTCCATTGCTTCCCAACTGGCAGCATGAAGCAGAAATTTCCATTCCATTCAATTCTTTTTCATTCCAATCCATTCCATTCCATTTCTTTCCAAGTGGCAGAATGAAGTAGAAAGTTCCATTCCATTCCATTGTATTTCATTCCATTCTATTACACTCAATTCGATTCCATCTGGCAGGATGAAGTGAAAGTTTCCATTCCTTTCCATTCCATTCCATTGCATTCCAAATGGCAGGATGAAGCAGAAGTTTCCATTCCATTCCATTATATTCCATTCCAACTGGCAGGATAAAGCAGTAGGTTCCATTTCATTCCATTCTATTCCATCCGATTCTATTCCAGCTGGCAGGATGAAGAAGAATATTCCATTCAATTCCATTCCATCCCATTTTATCCCAACTCGCAGGGTGAAGCAGAAGGCTCCATTCTATTCCACTACATTCAATTCCATTGCATTGCATCCCAACTGGCAGGATGAAGCAGAGATTTCCATTCCACTCCATTCCATTCCATTCCACTATGTTCCATTCCAACTGGCAGGATGAAGCAGAAGGTTCGAATCCATTCCATTCCATTCCAGCGCAACTGACTGGATGAAGCAGAAGGTTCCATTCCATTCCATGACAACTGGCAGGATGAAACAGAAGGTTCCATTCCATTCCATTCCATTCCATTCCATTCCATTCCATTTTATTCCATTCCATTCCATTCCAACTGGCAGGATGAAGCAGAAGTTTCCTCTCCATTCCAATCCATTTCATTCAATTCCAACTGGCAGGAGGAAGCAGAAATTTCATTCCATTCCATTCCACTCCATCTGGAAGGATGAAGCAGAATTTTCCATTCCATTCCATTCTATTCCATTCCATTCCAATTAATTTCATTGCTTTCCATTGCATTTCATTCCAATTGCCAGCATGAAGCAGAAGGATCTATTCCATTACATTCCGTTCCACTCCATTCGATTCCATTCTATTCCAACAGACAGGATGAAGCAGAATGTTCCATTCCATTCCATTCCAACTGGATGGAGGAAGGAGAATGTTCCATTCCATTCCATTGCATTCCATTCCATTCCAACTGACAGGATGACAAGGAAGGTTCCATGCCATGGCATTCCATTCGTTTCCATTCCATGCCAAATGGCAGGATGAAGCAGAAGTTTCCATTCCATTCCGTTGCATTCCATTCCAACTGGCAGGTTGAAGAAGATGGGTCCATTCCATTCCGTTCCATTCCATTCCATTCTGATCCATTCAAACTGACCGGTTGAAGAAGAAGGTTCCATTCCACTCCATTGCATTCAATTCGATTTCATTCCGTTCCAACTGGCAGGATGAAGCAGAATGTTCCATTACACTCTATTCCATTCCATTTCATTCCATTCCATTCCATTCTATTCCAAATGGCAGGATGAAGCAGATGATTCCATCCCATTCCATTCCATTCTATTCCATTCCATTCCATTCCATTGCATGCCACTCCATTCAAACTGGCAGAATGAAGCCAAAGGTTCCATTCCATTCCATTCCATTCCATTCCGTTCCATTCCATTCCATTCCATTCCACTCCATTCCATTCCATTCCTTCGTAACTGCCAGAATGAAGCAGAAAGTTCCATTCCATTCCATTCTATTTCATTCCATTCCATTCCATTCCATTCCATTCAGTTCGATTCCAACTGGCAGAATGAAGTAGAAAGTTCCATTCCATTCCATTGTATTTCATTCCATTCCATTCCAACTAGCAGGATGAAGCAGAAGTTTCCAATCCACTACATTCTGTTCCATTCCATTGTATTCCGTTCTATTCCAACAGGTAGGAAGAAGCAGAAGTTTCCATTACATTATATTCCTTTCCATTCCATGACAAATGTCAGCATGAAGCAGAAGGTTCAGTTCGATTCGATTCCATTCCATTTCATTCTAACTGTCAGTTTGAAGAAGAAGGGTCCATTCCATTCCTTTCCATTCCTTTCCAACTGTCACGATGAAGCAAAAAGTTCTATTCCATTTCATTCCATTCCATTCCAACTGGCAGGATGAAGCAGAAGTTTCCATTTCATTCCATTCCATTCCATTCCATTCCATTCCAACTGGCAGAATGAAGCACAATGATCCATTCCATTCCATTCAGTTCCATTCCCTTGCATTCCATTGCATTCCATTGCATTCCATTCCAATCCATTCTATTCCAACTGGCAGGATGAAGCAGAATGTTCCACTCCATTGCATTGCATTCCATTCCAACTGACAGGATGACAAAGAAGGTTCCATTGCATTCCATTCCATTCTATTCCATTCATTTCCATTCCATGCCAAATGGCAGGTTGAAGCAGAAGGATCCATTCCATTCAATTCCAACTGGCAGGTTGAAAAAGAAGGGTGCATTCCATTCCATTGCGTTCCATTCCAACTGGAAGGATGAAGCAGAAGCTTCCATTCCATTCCATTCCATTCTATTCCATTCTATTCCACCTGGAAGGATGCAGCAGAAGGTTCCACTCCATTCCATTCCATTCTGATCAATTCAAACTGGCAGGATGAAGAAGGAGGTTCTGTTCCAGTCAATTTCATTCCATTTGATTCCATTCCATTCCAAGTGGCAGGATGAAGCAGAAAGTTCGATTCCATTCCATTCCACTACTTTCCATTCCATTCCATTCCACTCCACTCCAACTGGCAGGATGAAGCAGAAGTTTCCATTCCATTCTATTCCATTCCATTCTATTGCATTCCATTCCATTCCAACTGGCAGGATGAAGCCAAAGGTTCCCTTCCAATCCATTCCATTCCATTCCTTCGCAACTGGAAGAATGAAGCACAAAGTTCCATTTCATTCCATTCTATTTCATTCCATTCCATTCAGTTCGATTCCAACTGGCAGAATGAAGTAGAAACTTCCATTCCATTCCATTGTAAAAGTTCATTCCATTCAATTCCATTCTATTCAATTCCATTCAATTCCATTACATTCCATTCCATCCGGCAGGATGAGGCAGAACTTTCCAATCCACTACATTCCATTCCATTCCATGGCATTCCATTCTATTCCAACAGGCAGGATGAACCAGAAAGTTCCATTCCATTCCATTCCATTCCATTCCATTCCATTCCATTCCATTCCATTCCATTCCATTCCATTCCATTGCATTCCATTCCATTCCATACCATTCCTTTCCAATTCGTAGAATGAAGTAAAAAATTCCATTCCATTCCATTCCATTTCATTCCATTCCATTCAATTCGATTTCATATGGCAGGATGAAGAAGAAGTTTCCATTCCTTTCCATTCCATTCCATTGCATTCCAACTGGCACAATGAAGCAGAAGGTTCCATTCCATTCCAACTGGCATGATGAAACGGAAGGTTCCATTCCATTCCATTCCATTCCATTCCATTCCATTCCATTCCATTCCATTCCATTCCATTTCATTCCATTCCATTGCATTCCATTCCATTCAAACGGGCAGGATTAAGCAATAGTTTCCATTCCATTCCATTTCATTCCATTCCATTTAATTCCAACTGCCGGGATGAAGCAGAAGGTTCCATTCCATTCCATTCCATTCCAACTGACACGATGAAGCAGAAGGTTCCATTCCATTCCATTCCACTCCATTTAATTCCAAGTGGCAGGATAAAGCAGAAGGTTCCATTCCATTCGTTTACGTTCCATACTATTCCATTCCTACCGGCAGTATGAAGCAGAAGGTTCCATTCCATTTCATTCCATTGCAATCCATTGCATTCCATTCCATTACAACTAGCAGGATGAAGTAGAAGGTTCCATTCCACTCCATTCCATTGCATTCCATTCCATTCCATTCCAACTGGCAGGATGAAGCAGAAGGTTCCATTCCATCCCATTCCATTCCTTTCCATTCCAACTGACAGGATGACAAGGAAGGTTCCATTCCATTCCATTCCATTCTATTCCATTCCATTCCATTCGTTTCCATTCCATGCCAAATGTCAGGATGAAGCAGAAGGTTCCATTCCATTCCGTTCCATTCCATTCCAACTGACAGGTTGAAGACGATTGGTCCATTCCATTCCATTCCATTCCATACCATTCCATTCCATTCCATTCTGTTCTATTCCATTCCGTTCCGTTCCTTTCCAACTGGAAGAATGTGGCATAAGCTTCCATTTCACTCGACTCCATTCTATTCCATTCCAGTCCAACTGGAAGGATGAAGCAGAAAGTTCCATTCCATTCCACTCCTTTCCATTCCATTCCATTCCAACTGGAAGGATGAAGCAGAAGGATCCATTGCATTCCATTCCAATTCATTTCATTCCATTGCGATCCATCTAGCAGGATGAAGCAGAAGCTTCCATTCCATTCTGTTCCATGCCATTCCATTTCATCTGGCTGGATGAAGCAGAAGGTTCCATTCAATTGCCTTACATTCCATTCCAAGTGGCGGGATGAAGCAGAATGTTCCATTCAATTCCATTGCATTCCATTGCAGTCCATTCCATTCCAATGCAACTGGAAGGGTGAATTCCATTCCATTCCATTCCATTCCTTTCAATTCCAACTGACTGGATGAAGCAGTATGTTCCATTCCATTCCATTGCATTCCATTGCAGTCCATTCCTTTCCATTTCAATACAACTGGAAGCGAGATGTAGGAGGTTCCATTCAATTCTATTCAATGCTCTTCCATTCCAACTGGCAGAATGAGGCAGATGGTTCCATTCCATTCCATTCCATTCCATTCCATGCCATTCCATTCCATTCCATTCCATTCCATTCCATTCCATTCCATTCCATGCCATTCCATTCCAACTGGCAGAATGAAGGAGAAGATTGCATTCTACTACATTCGATTCCAATCCATTGCATTCCATTTGATTCCCACTGGCAGGATGAAGCAGAAGCTTCCATTCCATTCCTTCCCAACTGGCAGAATGAAGCAGAAATTTCCATTCCATTCAATTCATTTTCATTCCATTCCATTCCATTGCATTCCATTCCATTCCATTCCATTCCTTTCCATTCCAACTGGCAGGATCAAGCAGAAGTATCCATTCCACTACATTCCATTCCATTGCATTGTATTTCATTCCATTTCAACTGGCAGGATGAAGCAGAAGCTTACATTCCATTCCATTCCATTCCATTCCATTCCATTCCATCTGGCAGGATGAAGTGCAAGGTTCTATTCCTTTCCATTCCATTCCATTCCAACTGGCAGGAGAAGCAGTATGTTCCATTCCATTCCATTCAGTTACATTCCAACTGGCAGGATGAAGTATAAGGTTCCATTCCATTCCATTCCATTCCATTCCAAATGACAGGACGAAGCAGAAGGTTCCATTCCATTCCATTCCATTCCATTCCATTCCATTCCATTCCATTCCATTTCATTCCATTCCATTCAATTCCATTCCACTCCGTTCCATTCCGTAGCATTCCCTTCCAACTGGCAGGATGAAGCAGTAGGTTCCATTCCATTCCATTCTATTCTATCCGATTCCATTCCAACTGGTAGGATGAAGCAGAAGCTTCCATTCCATTCCATTCCATTCTATTCCTTTCTATTCCACCTGGAAGGATGCAGCAGAAGGTTCCACTCCATTCCATTCCATTCTGATTAATTCAAACTGGGAGGATGAATAAGGAGTTTCTGTTCCATTCCATTCCATTCCATTTGATTCCATTCCATTCCAAGTGGCAGGATGAAGCAGAAAGTTCCATTCCATTCCATTCTTCTTCTTTCCATTCCATTCCATTCCACTCCACTCCAACTGGCAGGATGAAGCAAAAGTTTCCATTCCATTCTATTCCATTCCATTCCTTCGCAACTGGAAGAATGAAGCACAAATTTCCATTTCATTCCATTCTCTTTCATTCCATTCAATTCCATTCCATTCAATTCTATTACATTCCATTACATTCCATTCCATCTGGCAGGATGTAGCAGAAGTTTCCAATCCACTACATTCCATTCCTTTCCATGGCATTCCATTCTATTTCAAAAGGCAGGATGAAGCAGAAAGTTCCGTTCCATTGCATTCCAAGACATTCCATTCCATTCCATTCCATTCCATTCCATTCCATTCCTTTCCAATTTGTAGAATGAAGTAAAAAATTCCATTCCATTCCATTCTATTTCATTCCATTCCATTCCATTCCATTCCATTCCATTCCATTCCATTCCATTCCATTTCATTCCATTCCATTCAATTCGATTTCATATGACAGGATGAAGCAGAAGGTTCCATTCCTTTCCATTCCATTCCATTCCATTCCATTCCAACTGGCACAATGAAGCAGAAGGTCCCATTCCATTCCATTCAATTCCAACTGGCATGATGAAGCGGAAGGTTCCATTCCATTCCACTTCATTGCAATCCATTCCTACTGGCAGAATGAAGCAGAAGGTTCCATTCCATACCATTCCATTCCATTGCATTCTATTCCATTCCATTCTATTCCATTGCATTCTATTCCATTCGAACGGGCAGGATGAAGCAATAGTTTCCATTCCATTCCATTTCATTCCATTCCATTCAATTCCAACTGGCAGGATGAAGCAGAAGGTTCCATTCCATTCCATTCCATTCCATTCCTTTCGATTCCAACTGGCAGGATGAAGCAGTATGTTCCATTCCATTCCATTGCATTCCATTGCAGTCCGTTCCTTGCCATTTCAATACAACTGGAAGCGAGATGCAGGAGGTTCCATTCAATTCTATTCAATGCTCTTCCATTCCAACTGACAGAATGACGCAGATGATTGCATTCCATTTCATTCCATTCCATTCCATGCCATGCCATGCCATTCCATTCCATTCCATTCCATTCCATTCCATGCCATTCCATTCCGACTGGCAGGATGAAGGAGAAGATTGCATTCAACTACATTCGATTCCAATCCATTGCATTCCATTTCATTCCAACTGGCAGGATGAAGCAGAAGCTTCCATTCCATTCCTTCCCAACTGGCAGAATGAAGCATAAATTTCCATTCCATTCAATTCTTTTTCATTCCATTCCATTCCATTCCAGTCCATTCCTTTCCATTCCAAATGGCAGGATGAAGCAGAAGTTTCCATTCCATTCCATTCTGATCTATTTAAACTGGCAGGTTGAAGAAGAAGGTTCCGTTTCCATCCATTCCATTCCATTCCATTCCAAGTGTCAGGTTTAAGCAGAAGTTTCCATTCCATTCCATTCCATTCCATTCCATTCAATTCCGTTCTACTCCATTCTAGTCCAACTGGCAGGATGAAGCAGAATGTTCCATTACATTACATTCCACTCCATTGAATTCCATACCATTCCATTCCATTCCATTCCATTCCATTCCATTCCATTCCATTCCATTCCATTGCAAGTGTCAGGATTAAGCACAAGTTGCCATTCCATTCCATTCCATTCCATTCCATTCCATTCCATTCCATTCCATTGCATTCTATTCCATTCCATTCCATTCCATTCCATTCCATTCCATTCCATTCCATTCCATTCCAACTGGCACGATGAAGTAGAAGGTTGCATTCCATTCCATTCCATTCCATTCCATTCCATTCCATTCCATTCCACTATGTTCCATTCCATTCCAACTGGCAGGATGAAGCAGAAGGTTCGAAACCATTCCATTCCATTCCAGGCCAACTGACAGGATGAAGCAGAAGGTTCCATTCCAGTCGATTCCAATCCATTACCACCGTCATGATTAAGAAGAGCGTTCCATTCCATTCCATTCCTTTCCATTTAGCAGGACGAAGCAGACGGTTCCATTCCATTCCATTGTATTCCATTCCAGTCCAACGGGCAGGATGAAACAGAATGTTCCATTCCACTCCATTCATTCCATTCCATTCCACCTGGCGTGATGAAGCCGAATGATCCATTGCATTCCCTTGCATTCCAACGGTTAGAAGACAAGGAAGGTTTCATTCCATTCAATTCCATTCTATTGCATTCCATTCCAACTCGCAAGATAAAGCTGATGGTTCCAATCCATTCCATTCCATTCCGATCCATTCAATCTGCCAGAATGAAGAATTTTCCGTTCCAGTGCACTCCATTCCATTCCATTCCATTCCATTCCATTCCATTCCATTCCATGCCATTCCATTCCATTCCAACTGTCAGGATGAAGCAGAATGTTCCATTACATTACATTCCACTCCATTGAATTCCATTCCATTCCATTCCATTCCATTTCATTCCATTCCATTCCATTCCAACTGCCAGAATGAAGCAGAATGTTCTATTCCATTCCACTCCATTCATGCCATGCCATTCCACCTGGCATGATGAAGCAGTATGTTCCATTGCATTCCATTGCATTCCAACGGGTAGAAGACAAGGAAGGTTTCATTCTATTCCATTCAATTCCATTCTATTCCATTCCCGTCAAACTGGCAAGATAAAGCAGAAGGTTTCATTCCATTCTGATCCATTCAAACTGGCAGGATGAAGAAGAAGTTTCCATTCCATTCCATTCCATGCCATGCCATTCCATTCCATTCCATTCCATTCCATTCATTTCATTCCATTCCACCTGGTATGATGAAGCAGTATGTTCCATTGCATTCCATTGCATTCCAACGGGTAGAAGACAAGGAAGGTTTCATTCAATTCCATTCAATTCCATTCTATTCCATTCCATTCCAACTGGCAGCATGAACCAGAATGTTCCTTTCCATTCCATTCCATTCCATTCCATTCCATTCCATTCCATTCCATTCCATTCCATTCCATTCCAACTGGCAGGAGGAAGCAGAAGGTTCCATTCCATTCCATTTCATTCCATTCCATTCCATTCCATTTCAATCTATTCCAACTGTCAGGATGAAGCAGAAGTTTCCATTCCATTCCATTCCATTCAATTCCATTCCAATCGATTCCATTCCATTCCATTCCAATGGGCAGGATGAAGCAGAAGGAACCATTCCTTTCCATATCATTCCAATCCATTCAAACTGGCAGGATGAAGCAGAAGATTCCATTCCGTTACACTCCATTCCAACTGGCAGGAGAAAGCAGAAAGTCCATTCTACTCCATTCCACTCCACTCCGTTCCATTGCATTCCATTCCATCTGTCAGGATGAAGCAGAATTTTCCATTCAATTTCATTCTATTCCATTCCATTCCATTCCATTCAATTCCAACTGGCACGATGAAGTAGAAGGTTGCATTCCAATCCACTCCACTGCAAATGGCAGGATGAAGCAGAAGTTTCCATTGCATTCCATTTTATTTCATTCCACTCCATTCCAACTGGCAGGATGAAGCAGAAATTTCCTCTCCATTCCAATCCATTCCATTCCGACTGGCAGGATGAAGCAGAAAGTTCCATTCCATTCCATTCCATTCCATTCCATTCCATTCCATTCCATTCCATTCCATCGCATTCCATTCCAACTACAAGGATGAAGCAGAAGGATCCATTGCATTCCATTCCAATCCATTTCATTCCATTTCGATCCAACTAGCAGAATGACGCAGCAGCTTCCATTCCAGTCCGTTCCATGCCATTCCATTCCATCTGGCAGGATGAAACAGAAGGTTCCATTTCAGTACATTACATTACATTACATACCATCTAGCAGTATGAACCAGAATGTTCCATTCATTTTCATTCCTTTCCATTCCATTCCATCCCAACTGGCACAATGAAGCAGAAGTTTTCATTCCATTCAGTTGTATTCCATTCCATTCCATTCCATTCCATTCCATTCCATTCCATTCCATTCCATTCCATTCCATTTCATTCCAGTCTGTGCCATTCCATTCAAACTGGCAGGGTGAAGCAGAAGGTTCCATTCCATTCCATTCCATTCCAACTGGCAGGAAGAAGCAGAACGTTCCATTCCATTCGATTCCAATCCATTACCACCGTCATGATTAAGAGGAACGTTCCATTCCATTCCATTCCTTTCCATTTAGCAGGATGAAGCAGAAGGTTTCATTCCATTCCATTGCATTCCATTCCAGTCCATCTGGAAGGATGACAAGGAAGGTTCTATTCTATTCTACTCCACCCCATTCCACTCAAACTGGCAGGATGAAACAGAATGTTCCATTTCATTCCATTCCATTCCTTTACGTTCCGTTCCATTCCATGTCATTCCATACCAACTGGCAGGATGAGGCAGAAGTTTCCATTCCATTCCATTCCATTCCATTCCATTCCATTCCATTCCAACTGGCAGGAGGAAGCAGAATGTTCCATTCCATTCCATTGCATTCCATTCTATTCCAACTGACAGGATGACAAGGAAGGTTCCATTCCATTCCATTCCATTCCATTGCATTCGTTTCCATTCCATGCCAAACTGCAAGATGAAGCAGAAGGTTCCATTCCATTCCGTTCCATTTCATTCCAACTGGCAGTTTGAAGAAAATGGGTCCATTCCATTCCATTCCACTCCATTCCGTTCCGTTCCATTCCAACTGGAAGAATGAAGCAGAAGCTTCCATTCCATTTCATTCCATTCCATTCTGATCCATTCAAACTGGCAGGTTGAATAAGAAGGTTCTGTTCCATTCCATTCCATTCCATTCCATTCCATTCCATTCCATTCCATTCCATTCTATTCCATTCCATTTGGTTCCATTCCATTCCAACTGGCAGGATGAAGCCGAAAGTTGCATTCCATTCCATTCCATTCCATTCCATTCCATTCCATTCCATTCCATTCCATTCCATTCCATTCCATTCCATTCCATTCCACTCCACTCCACTCCACTCCACTGCACTCCACTCCATTCCATTCTATTCCATTGCACTCCATGCCATTCCATTCCATTCCCACTGGAAGGTTGAAGCAGAAGGATTCATTGCATTAAGTTCCAATCCATTTCATTCCATTTCGATCGAACTAGGAGGATGACGCGAAAGCTTCCATTACATTCCGTTCCATGCCATTCTATTCCATGTGGCAGGATGGAGCAGAAGGATCCATTCCATTGCATTACATTCCATTCCATCTGGCAGTATGAAGCAGAATGTTCCATTCCTTTCCATTCTTTCCATTCCATTCCATCCCAACTGACAGAAGGTTTCATTCCAATCCATTTTATTTCATTCCATTCCATTCCATTCCAACTTGCAGGATGAAGCAGAAGGCTTCATTCCATTCCATTCCATTCAATTCCAACTGGCAGGATGAAGCAGAATGTTCCATTCCATTCCTTTCCATTCCGTTCCATTCCATTCCAACTGGCAGGATGAAGCAGAAGGTTCCATTCCATTCAATTCCATTCCATTCCAACTGGCACAATGAAGCTGAAGGTTCCATTCCATTCCATTCCATGCCATGCCATGCCATGCAATTCCATTCTAACCGGCAGGATGAAGGAGAATTTTCCATTCCACTACATTCGATTCCACTCCATTGCATTCCTTTCCATTCCAACTGGCAGGATGAAGCAGAAGGTTCCATTCCATTCCTTCCCAACGGGCAGAATGAAGCAGAAATTTCCATTCCATTGAATTCTTTTTCATTCCAATCTATTCAATTCCATTCCATTCCAACTGACAGGAGGAAGCAGTATGTTCCATTCCATTCCATTCCATTTCATACCATTCCATTTCATTCTGTTCCATTCCAACTGGCAGGACGAAGTATAATGTTCCATTCCACTCCATTCCATTCCATTGCATTCCAAATGGCAGGATGAAGCAGAAGGTTCCATTCCATTCCATTCCATTTCATTCCATTCCATTCCATTCCATTCCATTCCATTCCATTCCATTCCATTCCATTCCATTCCATTCCATTCCATTCCATAGCATTCCATTCGAACTGGCAGGATGAAACAGTAGTTTCCTCTCCATTCCATTATATTCCATTCCAACTGGCAGGATGAAGCAGTAGGTTCCATTCCATTCCATTCTATTCCATCCGATTCCATTCCAACGGGCAGGATGAAGCAGAATATTCCATTCCATTCCATTCCATTTTATCCCAACTCGCAGGGTGAAGCAGAAGGCTCCATTCTATTCCACTGCATTCAGTTCCATTGCATTTCATCACAACTGGCAGGATGAAGCAGAGATTTCCATTCCATTCCATTACATTCCACTATGTTCCATTCCATTCCAACTGGCAGGATGAAACAGCAGGTTCGAATCCATTCCATTCCATTCCAGCCCAACTGACTGGATGAAACAGAAGGTTCCATTCCACTCCATTCCATTCCATCCGGCAAGATGAAGCAGAAGGTTCTTTTACATTGCATTGCATTGCATTGCATTGCATTGCATTGCATTCCAGTCCATTCCATTCGAAATGGCAGGATGAAGCACAAGTTTACATTCCATTCCATTACATTACATTCCAGCAGGCATGGTGAAACAGAAGGTTTCCTTCCATTCCTTTCCATTCCACTCCATTTCATTGTAAAAGGCACGATGAAGCAGAATGTTCCATTCCATTTCACTCAATTGCAATCCGTTGCATTCTATTCCATTCCAACTGGCAGAATGAATCAGAATGTTCCATTCCTTTCCATCCATTTCACTGCGTTCCATTCCAACTGGCAGGAGAAAGCAGAAGGTTTCATCCATTCCATTGCATTCCAATCCATTCGATTCCATTCGATTTCATTCCTTTACATTCCGTTCCATTTCATTTCATTCCATACCAACTGTCAAGATGAGGCAGAAGTTTCCATTCCATGCCATTCCATTCCATTTCATCTGGCAGGATGAAGCTGAAGGTTTCTTTCCATTCCATTCCATTCCATTCCATTCCATTCCATTCCATTCCATTCCATTCCATTCCATTCCATTCCATTCCAACTGGCAGGAGGAAGAAGACTGTTCCATTCCATTCCATAGCATTCCATTCCATTCTAACTGACAGGATGACAAGGAAGTTTCCATTCCATTCTATACCATTTGATTCCATTCCACTCCGTTCTACTCGTTTCCATTCCATGCCAAATGGCAGGATGAAGCAGAAGTCTCCATTCCATTCCGTTCCATTCCATTCCAACGGGCAGGATGAAGAAGATAGGTCATTCCATTCCATTCCATTCCATGCCAACTGGAAGGATGAAGCAGAAGCTTCCATTCCATTCCATTCCATTCCATTCTATTCCATTCCATTCCAACTGGAAGGAGGAAGCAGAATGTTCCACACCATTCCATTCCATTCCATGCCATTCTGATCAATTCAAACTGGCAGGTTGAAGAAGAAGGTTCTGTTCCATTCCATTCCATTCCATTCCATTCCATTCCATTCCATTCCATTCCATTCCATTCCATTCCATTCCATTCCATTCCATTCCATTTGATACCATTTCATTCCAACTGGCAGGATGAAGCAGAAATTTCCATTCCATTCCATTGCATTCCATTGCATTCCATTCCAACTGGAAGGATGAAGCAGAAGAATCCATTGCATTCCATTCCAATCCATTTCATTCCAGTTCGATCCAACTAGAAGGATGATGCAGAAGCTTCCATTCCATTCCGTTCCATGCGATTCCATTCCATCTAGCAGGATGAAGCGGAAGGTTCCATTCCATTGCATTCCATTCCATTCCATCTGGCAGTATGAAGCACAATGTTCCACTCCTTTCCATTCCATTCCATTCCATCCCATTCCATTCCATTCCATTCCATTCCATTCCATCCCAACTGGCACAATGAAGCAGAAGGTTTCATTCCATTCCATTCTATTTCTTTCCATTACATTCCATTGCATTCCAAATGGCAAGATGAAGCAGAAAGATCCATTCCATTCCATTCCATTCCAATCCATTCCACTCCAGTCTATCGCATTACATTCCAACTTCCGGATGAAGCAGAATGTTCTATTCCGTTCCATTCAATTCTATTCCATTCCAACAGGCAGGATGAAGCAGAAGGTTCCATTCCATTTCATTCAATTCCATTCCAATCGATTCGATCCCATTCCATTCCAACGGGTAGGATGAAGCAGAAGGAAACATTCCATTCCACACCATTCCAAACCATTCAAACTGGCAGGATGAAGCAGAGGATTCCATTCCGTTTCACTCTATTTCAACTGGCAGGAGGAAGCAGAAAGTCCATTCTATTCCATTCCACTCCACTGCATTCCATTGCATTCCATTCCATCTGGCAGGATGAAGCAGAAGTTCCCATTCAATTTCATTCTATTCCATTCTATTCCATTCCATTCCACTCCAGTCCATTGCATTTCATTCCAACTGCCAGAACGAAGCAGAATGTTCTATTCCATTTCATTCTATTCCATTCCATTCAATCCATTACATTCCACCTGGCATGATGAAGCAGTATGTTCCATTACATTCCATTGCATTCCAACAGGTAGAAGACAAGGAAGGTTTCATTCCATTCCTTTCAATTCCATTCTATTCCATTCCAGTCCAACTGGCAAGATAAAGGAGAAGGTTCCACTCCATTCCATTCCAACTGGCAGGATGAAGCAGAATGTTCCATTACATTATATCCCACTCCATTGAATTCCATTCCATTCCATTCCATTCCATTCCATTCCATTCCATTCCATTCCATTCCGTTCCATTGCGTTCCATTCCATTCCATTCCATTCCATTCCATTCCATTCCATTCCAAGTGTAAGGAATAAGCAGAAGTTTCCATTCCATTCCATTCCATTCCATTCCATTCCATTCCATTGCATTGCATTGCATTGCATTGCATTGCATTCCATTGCATTGCATTGCATTGCATTGCATTCCATTCCATTCCATTCCATTCCATTCCATTGCGTTCCATTCCATTCCATTCCATTCCACTCCATTCCATTCCATTCCATTCCATTCCATCCAAGTGTAAGGAATAAGCAGAAGTTTCCATTCCATTCCATTCCATTGCATTGCATTGCATTGCATTGCATTGCATTACATTGCATTCCATTCCATTCCATTCCATTCCACCATGTTCCATTCCATTCCAACTGGCAGGATGAAGCAGAAGGTTCCAAACCATTCCATTCCATTCCAGCCCAACTGACAGGATGAAGCAGAAGGTTCCATTCCATTCCAACTGGCAGGATGAAGCAGAAGGTTCCATTCCAGTCGATTCCAATCCATTACCACTGTCATGATTAAGAGGAGCGTTCCATTCCATTCCATTCCTTTCCATTTAGCAGGATGAAGGAGACGGTTCCATTCCATTCCATTGCATTCCATTCCAGTCCAACGGGCAGGATGAAACAGAATGTTCCATTCCATTCCATTCATTCCATTCCATTCCACCTGGCGTGATGAAGCCGAATGATCCATTGCATTCCCTTGCATTCTAACGGTTAGAAGACAAGGAAGGTTTCATTCCATTCAATTCCATTCTATTGCATTCCATTCCAACTCGCAAGATAAAGCTGATGGTTCCAATCCATTCCATTCCATTCCATTCCATTCCATTCCATTCCATTCCGATCCATTCAATCTGCCAGAATGAAGAATTTTCCGTTCCAGTGCATTCCATTCCATTCCATTCCATTCCATTCCATTCCATTCCATTCCATTCCATTCCATTCCATTCCATTCCATTCCATTCCAACTGTCAGGATGAAGCAGAATGTTCCATTACATTACATTCCACTCCATTGAATTCCATTCCATTCCATTCCATTCCATTTCATTCCATTCCATTCCATTCCAACTGCCAGAATGAAGCAGAATGTTCTATTCCATTCCACTCCATTCATGCCATGCCATTCCACCTGGCATGATGAAGCAGTATGTTCCATTGCATTCCATTGCATTCCAACGGGTAGAAGACAAGGAAGGTTTCATTCTATCCCATTCAATTCCATTCTATACCATTCCTGTCAAACTGGCAAGATAAAGCAGAAGGTTTCATTCCATTCTGATCCATTCAAACTGGCAGGATGAAGAAGAAGTTTCCATTCCATTCCATTCCATGCCATTCTATTCCATTTCATTCCATTCCATTCCTTTCATTCCATTCCACCTGGTATGATGAAGCAGTATGTTCCATTGCATTCCATTGCATTCCAACGGGTAGAAGACAAGGAAGGTTTCATTCAATTCCATTCAATTCCATTCTATTCCATTCCATTCCAACTGGCAGCATGAACCAGAATGTTCCTTTCCATTCCATTCCATTCCATTCCATTCCATTCCATTCCATTCCATTCCATTCCATTCCATTCCACTGCGTTCCATTCCAACTGGCAGGAGGAAGCAGAAGTTTCCATTCCATTCCATTTCATTCCATTCCATTCCATTCCATTTCATTCTATTCCAACTGTCAGGATGAAGCAGAAGTTTCCATTCCATTCCATTCCATTCCATTCCATTCCAATCGATTCCATTCCATTCCATTCCAACGGGCAGGATGAAGCAGAAGGAACCATTCCTTTCCATACCATTCCAATCCATTCAAACTGGCAGGATGAAGCAGAAGATTCCATTCCGTTACACTCCATTCCAACTGGCAGGAGAAAGCAGAAAGTCCATTCTACTCCATTCCACTCCACTCCGTTCTATTGCATTCCATTCCATCTGTCAGGATGAAGCAGAATTTTCCATTCAATTTCATTCTATTCCATTCCATTCCAATCCATTCCACTCCAGTCCATTGCATTTCATTCCAACTGCCAGAATGAAGCAGAATGTTCTATTCCATTCCATTCTATTCCATTCCATTCATTCCATTCCATTCCACCTGGCATGATGAAGCAGTATGCTCCATTGCATTCTATTGCATTCCAACGGGTAGAAGACAAGGAAGCTTTCATTCCATTCCTTTCAATTCCATTCTATTCCATTCCAGTCCAACTGGCAAGAGAAAGCAGAAGGTGTCACTCCATTCCATTCCATTCCATTAAATTCCGATCCATTTAAACAGACAGGATGAAGAACAAGTTTCCGTTCCAGTCAACTCCATTCCATTCTATTCCATTCCGTTCCATTCCATTCCATTCCATTCCATTCCATTCCATTCCATTCCATTCCATTCCATCGCATTCCATTCCAACTAGAAGGATGAAGCAGAAGGATCCATTGCATTCCATTCCAATCCATTGCATTCCATTTCGATCCAACTAGCAGAATGACGCAGAAGCTTCCATTCCAGTCCGTTCCATGCCATTCCATTCCATCTGGCAGGATGAAACAGAAGGTTCCATTTCATTACATTACATTACATTACATACCATCTGGCAGTATGAACCAGAATGTTCCATTCATTTTCATTCCTTTCCATTCCATTCCATCCCAACTGGCACAATGAAGCAGAAGTTTTCATTCCATTCCATTCCATTCCATTCCATTCCATTCCATTCCATTCCATTCCATTCCATTCCATTCCATTCCATACCCCTCCATTCCATTGCATTTCAACTTGCAGGATGGAGCAGAAGTCTTCATTCCATTCCATTCCATTCAATTCCAACTGGCAGGATGAAGCAGTAGGTTCCATTCCATTCCATTCTATTCCATCCGATTCCATTCCAACTGGCAGGATGAAGCAGAATATTCCATTCAATTCCATTCCATTCCATTTTATTCCAACTCGCAGGGTGAAGCAGAAGGCTCCATTCTATTCCTCTGCATTCAATTCCATTGCATCCCATCCCAACTGGCAGGATGAAGCAGAGGTTTCCATTCCATTCCATTCCATTCCATTCCATTCCAGTCTGTTCCATTCCATTCAAACAGGCAGGGTGAAGCAGAAGGTTCGAAACCATTCCATTCCATTCCTGCCCAACTGACAGGATGAAGCAGAAGTTTCCATTCCATTCCATTCCATTCCAACTGGCAGGATGAAGCAGAACGTTCAATTCCATTACTTTCCTTTCCATACCATTCCATTCCAACTGGCAGGATGAAGTAGAACGTTCCATTCCATTCGATTCCAATCCATTACCACCGTCATGATTAAGAGGAACGTTCCATTCCATTCCATTCCTTTCCATTTAGCAGGATGAAGCAGAAGGTTCCATTCCATTCCATTGCATTCCATTCCAGTCCATCTGGAAGGATGACAAGGAAGTTTCTATTCTATTCTACTCCACTCCATTCCACTCAAACTGGCAGGATGAAACAGAATGTTCCATTTCATTCCATTCCATTCCTTTATGTTCCGTTCCATTCCATGTCATTCCATACCAACTGGCAGGATGAGGCAGAAGTTTCCATTCCATTCCATTCCATTCCATTCCATTCCATTCCATTCCATTCCATTCCATTCCAACTGGCATGAGGAAGCAGAATGTTCCATTCCATTGCATTCCATTCTATTCCAACTGACAGGATGACAAGGAAGGTTCCATTCCATTCCATTGCATTCGTTTCCATTCCATGCCAAACTGCAAGATGAAGCAGAAGGTTCCATTCCATTCCGTTCCATTTCATTCCAACTGGCAGTTTGAAGAAAATGGGTCCATTCCATTCCATTCCACTCCATTCCGTTCCGTTCCATTCCAACTGGAAGAATGAAGCAGAAGCTTCCATTCCATTTCATTCCATTCCATTCTGATCCATTCAAACTGGCAGGTTGAATAAGAAGGTTCTGTTCCATTCCATTCCATTCCATTCCATTCCAACAGGCAGGACGAAGTGTAAGGTTCCATTCCATTCCATTCCATTGCATTCCAAATGGAAGGAAGAAGCAGAAGGTTCCATTGCATTCCATTCCATTCTATTGCATTCCATAGCATTCCATTCGAACTGGCAGGATGAAGCAACAGTTTCCATTCCATTCCATGCCATTATATTCCATTCCAACTGTCAGGATGAGGCTGTAGGTTCCATTCCATTCCATTCTATTCAATCCATTCCATTTCAACTGGCAGGATGAAGCAGAATATTCCATTCCATTCCATTCCATTCCATTCCATTCCATTCCATTTTATCCCAACACACAAGGTGAAGCAGAAGTGTCCATTCTATTCCACAGCATTCAATTCCATTGCATTCCATCCCAACTGGCAGGATGAAGCAGAGGTCTCCATTCCATTCCATTCCACTATGTTCCATTCCATTCCAACTGGCAGGATGAAGCAGAAGTTTACATTCCATTACATTCCAACTGGCAGGATGAAGCAGAAGGTTCCTTTACATTCCACTCCATTCCATTCCATTCCATTCCATTCCATTCCATTCCATTCCATTCCATTCCATTCCATTCCATTCCATTCCATTCCATTCCATACCATTCAATTCCAACTGGCAGGATGAAGCAGAAGGTTCCATTCCGTTCCTTTCCATTCCATTCCAACAGTCAGGATGAAGAAGAAAGTTCCATTCCATTCGATTACATTCCATTCCAACTGGCTCAATGAAGCTGAAGGTTCCATTTCATTCCATTCCAATCCATTCCCACCGTCAGGATTAAGCAGAACGTTCCATTCCATTCCATTCCTTTCCATCTCGCAAGATTAAGCAGAACGTTCCATTCCATTCCATTCCAACTGGCAGGATGAAGCAGAAGTTTCCTTTACATTCCGTTCCATTCCATTCCATTCAATTCCAGCCGAAATGGCATGATGAAGCAGAAGTTACCATTCCATTCAAATCCATTCCATTCCATTGCATTGCATTCCATTCCTTTCAATTCCATTCCATTTCATTGCATCCCAACCCAATTGACAGTATGAACCAGAATGTTCCAATCCGTTCCATTCCATTCCATTATGTTACATTCCATTGCATTCCATTCTAAGACAACTGGCAGGATGAAGCAGAAGTTTCCATTCCATTCTATTCCATTCCGTTCCGTTCCATTCCATTCCATTCCATTCCATGCCATTCCATTCCATTCCAACTTGCAGGAGGAAGGAGAATGTTCCATTCCATTCCATTCCATTCGTTTCCATTCCATGCCAAATCGCAGGATGAAGCAGAAGTTTCCATTCCATTCCGTTGCATTCCATTCCAACTGGCTGGTTGAAGAAGATGGGTCCATTCCACTCCATTCCATTCCATTCCTTTCCATTCCATACCAACTCGCAAGAAGTAGCAGATGTTTCCAATCCATTCCATTACATTCCATTCCATTCTACTGGAAAGATGAAACAGAGTATTCCATTCCATTCCATCCCATTTGATTTCAACTGGCAGGATGAAGCAGAAGTTTCCATTCTATTCCATTCCATTCCTATTCCACTCCATTCCATTTTAACTGGCAGGATGAAGTAGAAGGTTTATTCCATTCCATTCCAGTTCCGTCCATTCCATTCCATTTCATTCCAACTGGCCGGGAGAAGCAGAAGTTTCCATTCCATTCCATTGCATTCCATTGCATTCCATTCCATTCCATTCCAACTCAACTGGCAGGATGAAGCAGAAGCCTCCATTCCATTCCATTCCAACCCAACTGACAGGATGAAGCAGAAACTTCCATTCCATTCAACTGTATTGCATTCCATTTCTTTCCATTGCATTCCAACCCAACTGGCTGGATGAAGCAGAAGGTTCCATTCCATCCCATTCCAATCCACTCCATTGCATTCCATTCTATGACATTCCATTACAAACGAACTGGCAGGATGAAGCAGAAGGTTCCATTTCATTCTATTTCATTCCAATCCATCCCGAATGGCAGGATGAAGCAGAAGATTTCATTCCGATCCATCCCATTCCAGTTCATTCCAAAGAATTCCATTCCATTCCATTCAATTCCAGACCAACTTGCAGGATTTATCAGAAATTACCACTGCATTCCATCCATTCCAATCCATTCCATTCCATTGCATTCCATTCTAACCCAACTGACAGGATGAAGGAGATGATTCCATTTTATTCCATTCCATTCCATTCCATTCCATTCCATTCCATTCCATTCCATTCCATTCCATTCAAACCCAACGGACAGGATGAAGCAGAAGATTCCAATCCATTCCATTCCATTCCATTCCATTCCATTCTAACCCAACTGGCAGGAGGAATCAGAAGATTCCATACCATTCCATTCCTTTCCATTCCATTCGATTCCAACTGGCAGGATGAAGCTGAAGGTTCCATTCCATTCCATTCCACTCCATGCCTTTCCATGCTATTCCATTCCATCTGGCATGATGAAGCAGAAGGTTCCATTCCATTGCGTTACCTTACATTCCATCTGGCAGAATGAAGCAGAATGTTCCATTATTTTGATTCCATTCCATTCCATTCCATCTCAACTGGCAGAATGAAGCAGAAGGTTTCATTCCATTCCATTCTATTTCATTTCATTCCATTCCATTCCATTCCATTCCGTTCCATTGCAAATTCACTGGACGAAGCAGAAGTCTTCATTCCATTTCATTCCATTCAATTTCAACTGGCAGTATGAAGCAGAAGGTTCCATTCCATTCCTTTCCATTCCATTCCACTCCATTCCATTCCATGGCATTCCATTCCATCTGGCATGATGAAGCAGAAGGTTCCATTCCATTGCATTACATTCCATTCCATCTGGCAGAATGAAGCAGAATGTTCCATTCTTTCGATTCCATTCCATTCCATCTCAACTGGCAGAATGAAGCAGAAGGTTTCATTCCCTTCAATTCCATTCCATTCCATTCCATTCCATTCCATTCCATTCCATTCCATTCCATTCCATTCCATTCCATTCTATTTCATTCCATTCCATTCCATTCCAATCCATTCCGTTCCATTGCAAATTGCACTGGATGAAGCAGAAGTCGTCATTCCATTTCATTCCATTCAATTTCAACTGGCAGTATGAAGCAGAAGGTTCCATTCCATTCCTTTCCATTGCATTCCATTCCATTCCATTGCAACTGGCTGGATGAAGCAGAAGGTTCCATTCCATTCGATTCCATTCCATTCCATCTGGCACAATGAAGCTGAAGGTTGCATTCCATTCCATTCGATGCCATTCCATTCCATGCCATTCCATTTCAACTGGCAGGATTAAGGAGAAGTTTGCATTCCACTACATTCGATTCCACTCCATTGCATTCCATATCATTCCAACTGGTAGAATGAAGCAGAAGGTTCCATTCCATTCCTTCCCAACACAGAGAATGAAGCAGAAATTTCCATTCCATTCAAATCTTTTTAATTCCATTCCATTCCATTTCATTACAACTGGCAGGATGAAGCAGTATGTTTCATTCCATTCCATTCCATTCCATTCTGTTCCATTCCAACAGGCAGTACGAAGTGTAAGGTTCCATTGCATTCCATTCCATTCCATTGCATTCCATAGCATTCCATTCGAACTGGCAGGATGAAGCAACAGTTCTATTCCATTAAATTCCATTATATTCCATTCCAACTGTCAGGATGAGGCTGTAGGTTCCATTCCATTTCATTCTATTCAATCCATTCCATTTCAACTGGCAGGATGAAGCAGAATATTCCATTCCATTCCATTTTATCCCAACTCACAAGTGAAGCAGAAGTGTCCATTCTATTCCACAGCATTCAATTCCATTGCATTCCATCCCAACTGGCAGGATGAAGCAGAGGTCTCCATTCCATTCCATTCCACTATGTTCCATTCAATTCCAACTGGCAGGATGAATCAGAAGTTTACATTCCATTACATTCCAACTGGCAGGATGAAGCAGAAGGTTCCTTTACATTCCACTCCATTCCATTCCATTCCATTTCATTCCATTCCATTCCATTCCACTCCTTTCCATTCCATTCCATTCCATGCCATGCCATGCCATGCCATGCCATGCCATGCCATTCCATTCCATTCCACTCCACTCCACTCCACTCCACTCCACTCCACTTCATTCCATTCCATTCCATTCCATTCCATTCCATTCCATTCCATTCCATTCCATTCCATTCCATTCCATTCCATTCCATTCCATTCCAACTGGAAGGATGAAGCAGACGGATTCATTCCATTCCATACCATTCAATTCCAACTGGCAGGATGAAGCAGAAGGTTCCATTCCGTTCCTTTCCATTGCATTCCAACTGGCACAATGAAGCTGAAGGTTCCATTTCATTCCATTCCAATCCATTCCCACCGTCAGGATTAAGCAGAACGTTCCATTCCATTCCATTCCAATCCATTTCCACCGTCAGGATTAAGCAGAAGGTTCCATTCCATTCCAACTGGCAGGATGAAGCAGAAGGTTCCTTTACATTCCATTCCATTCCAGCCGAAATGGCGTGATGAAGCAGAAGTTACCATTCCATTCCAATCCATTCCATTCCATTGCATTGCATTCCATTCCTTTCGATTTCATTCCATTTCATTGCATCCCAACCCAATTGGCAGTATGAACGAGAATGTTCCAATCTGTTCCATTCCATTCAATTACATTATATTCCATTGCATTCCATTCTAAGACAACTGGCAGGATGAAGCAGAAGTTTCCATTCCATTCCATTCCATTCCAACTGGCAGGATGAAGCAGAAGGTTCCACTCCATTCCATTCCATCCCATTCCATTCCATTCCAACTTGCAGGAGGAAGGAGAATGTTCCATTCCATTCCATTCCATTCCATTCCATTCCATTCCATTCCATTCCATTCCATTCCATTCCATTCCATTCTAACCCAACTGGCAGGAGGAATCAGAAGATTCCATTCCATTCCATTCCATTCCTTTCCATTCCGTTCCATTCCATTCCAACTGGCAGAATGAAGCTGAAGGTTCCATTCCATTCCATTCCACTCCATTCCGTTCCATGCCATTCCATTCCATCTGGCATGATGAAGCAGAAGGTTCCATTCCACTGCATTACATTCCATTCCATCTGGCAGAATGTTCCATTCTTTCGATTCCATTCCATTCCATTCCATCTCAACTGGCAGAATGAAGCAGAAGGTTTCATTCCACTCCATTCCATTCCATTCCATTCCATTCCGTTCCATTGCAAATTGCACTGGACGAAGCAGAAGTCTTTATTCCATTTCATTCCATTCAATTTCAACTGGCAGTATGAAGCAGAAGGTTCCATTCCATTCGATTCCATTCCATTCCATCTGGCACAGTGAAGCTGAAGGTTCCATTCCATTCCATTCAATGCCATACCATTCCATGCCATTCCATTTCAACTGGCAGGATTAAGGAGAAGTTTGCATTCCACTACATTCGATTCCACTCCATTGCATTCCATTCCATTCCAACTGGTAGAATGAAGCGGAAGGTTCCATTCCATTCCTTCCCAACAGACAGAATGAAGCAGAAATTTCCATTCCATTCAAATCTTTTTCATTCCATGCCATTCCATTTCATTACAACTGGCAGGATGAAGCAGTATGTTTCATTCCATTCCATTCCGTTCCATTCCATTCCATTCCATTCCATTCCATTCCACTCCATTCCAACAGGCAGGACGAAGTGTAAGGTTCCATTCCATTCCATTCCATTCCATTCCATTGCATTCCAAATGGGAGGAAGAAGCAGAAGGTTCCATTGCATTCCATTCCAATCCATTGCATTCCATAGCATTCCATTCGAACTGGCAGGATGAAGCAACAGTTTCCATTCCATTCCATTCCATTCCATTCCATTATATTCCATTCCAACTGTCAGGATGAGGCTGTAGGTTCCATTCCATTCCATTCTATTCAATCCATTCCATTTCAACTGGCAGGATGAAGCAGAATATTCCATTCCATTCCATTCCATTCCATTCTATCCCAACTCACAACGTGAAGCAGAAGTGTCCATTCTATTCCACAGCGTTCAATTCCATTGCATTCCATCCCAACTGGCAGGATGAAGCAGAGGTCTCCATTCCATTCCATTCCACTATGTTCCATTCCATTCCAACTGGCAGGAAGAAGCAGAAGTTTACATTCCATTACATTCCAACTGGCAGGATGAAGCAGAAGGTTCCTTTACATTCCACTCCATTCCATTCCATTCCATTCCATTCCATTCCATTCCACTCCACTCCATTCCATTCCATTTCATTCCACTCCATTCCATTCCATTCCATTCCATTCCAACTGGAAGGATGAAACAGAGTATTCCATTCCATTCCATCCCATTTGATTTCAACTGGCAGGATGAAGCAGAAGTTTCCATTCTATTCCATTCCTTTCCTATTCCACTCCATTCCATTTTAACTGGCAGGATGAAGTAGAAGTTTTATTCCATTCCATTCCAGTTCTGTCCACTCCATTCCATTTCATTCCAACTGGCCGGAAGAAGCAGAAGTTTCCATTCCATTCCATTGCATTCGATTCCATTCCATTCCAACCCAACTGGCAGGATGAAGCAGAAGATTTCATTCCAATCCATCCCATTCCAGTTCATTCCAAACAATTCCATTCCATTCCATTCAATTCCAGACCAACTTGCAGGATTTACCAGAAATTACGATTGCATTCCATGCATTCCAATCCATTCCATTCCATTCTAACCCAACTGACAGGATGAAGGAGATGATTCCATTTTATTCCATTCCATTCCATTCCATTCAAACCCAACGGACAGGATGAAGCAGAAGATTCCAATCCATTCCATTCCATTCCATTCCATTCCATTCCATTCCATTCCATTCCATTCCAAATCATTTCATTGCATTGCATTGCATTGCATTGCATTGCATTGCATTCCATTCCATTCCAAATCATTTCATTGCATTGCATTGCATTGCATTGCATTGCATTGCATTGCATTGCATTGCATTCCATTCCATTCCATTCCATTCCATTCCATTCCATTCCACACCAACTTGCAGGATCAAGCAGAAATTCCTATTCCATTCCATCCATTCCATTCCATTCTATTCCATTCCATTCTAACCCAACTGGCAGGAGGAATCAGAAGATTCCATTCCATTCCATTCCTTTCCATTCCATTCCATTCCATTCCAACTGGCAGTATGAAGCAGAAGTTTGCATTCCATTCCTTTCCATTCCATTCCATTCCATTCCATTCCATTCCATTCCATTCCATTCCATTCCAACTGGCTGGATGAAGCAGAAGGTTCCATTCCATTCGATTCCATTCCATTCCATCTGGCACAATGAAGCTGAAGGTTCCATTCCATTCCATTCGATGCCATTCCATTCCATGCCATTCCATTTCAACTGGCAGGATTAAGGAGAAGTTTGCATTCCACTACATTCGATTCCACTCCATTGCATTCCATTCCATTCCAACTGGTAGAATGAAGCAGAATGTTCCATTCCATTCCTTCCCAACAGACAGAATGAAGCAGAAATTTCCATTCCATTCAATCCTTTTTCATTCCATTCCATTCCATTTCATCACAACTGGCAGAATGAAGCAGTATGTTCCATTCCATTCCATTCCATTCCATTCCATTCCATTCCATTCCATTCCATTCCATTCCATTCCATTCCATTGCAGCAGGCAGGACGAAGTGTAAGTTTCCATTCCATTCCATTCCATTCCATTCCATTCCATTCCATTCCATTGCATTCCATAGCATTCCATTCGAACTGGCAGGATGAAGCAACAGTTTCCATTCCATTCCATTCCATTCCATTATATTCCATTCCAACTGTCAGGATGAGGCAGTAGGTTCCATTCCATTCCATTCTATTCAATCCATTCCATTTCAACTGGCAGGATGAAGCACAATATTCCATTCCATTCCATTCCATTCCATTTTATCCCAACTCACAAGGTGAAGCAGAAGTGTCCATTCTATTCCACAGCATTCAATTCCATTGCATTCCATCCCAACTGGCAGGATGAAGCAGAGGTCTCCATTCCATTCCATTCCACTATGTTCCATTCCATTCCAACTGGCAGGATGAAGCAGAAGGTTCCATTCCATTCCATTCCAACTGGCAGGATGAAGCAGAAGTTTCCTTTACATTCCATTCCATTCCATTCCAATCCATTCATTCCATTCCATTTGATTCCATTCCATTCCAACTGGCAGGATGAATCAGAAGTTTACATTCCATTACATTACAACTGGCAGGATGAAGCAGAAGGTTCCTTTACATTCCACTCCATTCCATTCCATTCCATTGCATTCCATTCCATTCCACTTGATTCCATTTCATTGCAACTGGCAGGATGAAGCCGAAAGTTCCATTCCATTCCATTCCATTCCATTGCATTCCATTCCATTCTATTTCATTCCATTCCATTCCATTCCATTCCATTCCATTCCATTCCATTCCATTCCAACTGGAAGGATGAAGCAGAAGGATCCATTGCATTCCATTCTGTTCCATTCCATTCCATTCCAACTTACAGGATGAAGCAGAAGGCTTCATTCCATTCCATACCATTCAATTCCAACTGGCAGGATGAAGCAGATGGTTCCATTCCGTTCCTTTCCATTCCATTTAAACTGGCAGGATGAAGAAGGAGGTTCCATTCCATTCGATTCCATTCCATTCCAACTGGCACAATGAAGCTGAAGGTTCCATTTCATTGCATTCCAATCCATTCCCACCGTCAGGATTAAGCAGAACGTTCCATTCCATTCCATTCCTTTCCATCTCGCAGGATTAAGCAGAAGGTTCCATTCCATTCCATTCCAACTGGCAGGATGAAGCAGAAGGTTCCTTTACATTCCATTCCATTCCATTTGATTCCATTCCATTCCAACTGGCAGGATGAAGTCTAAAGTTCCATTCCATTCCATTCTATTCCACTGCTTTCAATTCCATTCCATTCCATTCCATTCCATTCCATTCCATTCCATTCCATTCCATTCCATTCCATTCCATTCCATTCCAACTGGAAGCATGAAGCAGAAGGATCCATTGCATTCCATTGTATGCCATTCCATTCCAATCCAACTGGCAGAATGAAGCAGAATGTTTGATTCCATTCCTTTCCCATCCACTCCATTCCATTCCATTCCATTTTATGCTCTTTCATTCTAACCCAACTGGCAGGATACAATAGAAGTTTCCTTTCCATTCCATTCCATTCCAACCCGACTTGCAGGATGAAGCAGAAGTTTCCGTTCCATTCCATTCCATTCCTTTCCATTCCAACCCAACTGGCAGGATGGAGCAGAAGTTTCCATTCCAATCCATTGCATTGCATTGCATTGCACTGCATTCCATTCCATTCCATTCCATTCCAACCCAACTGGCTGGATGAAGTAGAAGATTCCATTCCATTCCAATCCACTCCATTCCATTCCACTCTATGCTATTCCATTCCATTCTATTCCAACTGCCAGGATGATGCAGAAAGTTCCATTGCATTGCATTGCATACCATTCCATTTCATTCCATTCCATTCCAACTGGCAGGGTGAAGCAGAAGGTTCCATTGCATTCCATTGCATTGCATTCCATTCCAATCCATTCCAACTAGCAGGATTGAATAGAAGATTCCATTCCATTCCATTCCAATCCATTCCATTCCGTTCCATTCCAATTGGTAGGAGGAAGCAGAAGTTTCCATTCCATTCCATTCTATTCCTTTCCTTTCCAACCCAACTTGCAGGATGAAGCAGAAGAGTCCATTCCAATCCATTGCATTGCAGTGCATTGCATTCCATTCCATTTCATTCCATTCCAACCCAACTGGCTGGATGCAGTAGAAGGTTCCATTCCATTCCATTCCAATCCACTCCATTCCATTCCATTCTATGCTATTCCATTCCAACCCATCTGTCAGGATGAAGTAGAAGGTTCCCTTCCCTTCCATTCCATTCCATTCCATTCCAACCCAACTGCCAGGATGAAGCAGAAGTTTCCATTCCATTCCATTCCATTCCAATTCAACCCAACTGACAGGATGAAGCAGAAGGTTTCATTCCATTCCATTCCATTGCATTCCACTAAATTCCCTTCCATTTCAATCCATCCCACATGGCTGGATGAAGCAGAAGTTCCCATTCCATTCCACTCAAATGCTTTCCATTCTATTCCTTTCCATTCCACCCCAACTGGTATGATGAAGCAGAAGGTTCCATTCCATTTCATTCCATTCCAACCCAACTGGAAGGATGAAGCAGAAGTTTCCATTCTATTCCATTCCATTCCATTCCATTCCATACCATTCCAAACCAACCAGAAGGATGAAGCAGAATGTTGCATTCCATTCCGTTCCTTTCCATTCCACTCCATTCCATTCCAAATGGGAAGATGAAGCAGAAGGTTCCATTCCATTCCATTTCATTCCATTCCATTACATTCTATTCCACTCCATTACATTACATTCCAACTGGCACGATGAAGCAGAAGTTTCTACTCCATTCCATTCCATTCCATTCCATTCCATTCCATTCCATTCCTTTCCATTCCATTCCATTCCAACTGCCAGGATGACGCAGAAAGTTCCATTGCATTGCATTGCATTCCATTCCATTTTATTCCATTCCATTCCAACTGGCAGGGTGAAGCAGAAGGTTCTATTCCATTCCATTCCATTCGAACTGGCAGGATGAAGCAGAAGGTTCTACTCCATTCTATTCCATTCCATTCTAACTATCAGGATACAGCAGAAGGTTCCATTCCATTCGATTTCATTCCATTCCATTCCATTCCATTCCGTTCCATTCCATTTGAACTTGCAGGATGAAGCAGAGGGTTCTGTTCCATTCCATTCCATTCCATTCCAGCCCAACTGGCAGGATGAAGCTGAAGTTACCATTCCTTTCCATTCCATTCCATTGCATTCAAACCCAACTGGCAGGATGAATCCGAAGATTCCATTCCATTCCATTCCATTCCATTCCATTCCATTCCATTCCATTCCCTTCCCTTGGAACCCAAGAAGCAGGGTGAAGCTGAAGGTTCCATTCCATTCCATTCGATTCCATTCCATTCCCTTCCATTGGAACCCAACTAGCAGGATGAAGTAAAATTTTCCATTCCATTCCTTTCCATTCCATTCCAATTGATTCCATTCCATTCTGTTCCATTCCATTCCATTGCATTACATTCCAACTGGCAGGATGAAGCACAAGGTCCCATTTCATTCCGTTCCATTCCATTGCATTCCAACTGGCAGGATGAAGCAGAAGCTTCCATTCCATTCCATTCCATTCCATTCCATTCCCATTCCACTCCATTTCATTGCAACTGGCAGGATGATACAGAAGTTTCCATTCCATGCCATTCCATTCCGTTCCATTCCATTAGAATCCATTCCATTCCATTCCATTCCATTCCATTCCATTCCATTCCATTCCATTCCATTCCATTCCATTCCATTCCATTCCATTCCAACTGGCAGGATGTTCACATTTTTATATCATAAGTTTATATCCTTGGGTCGGCTGAGTGGCGCGGTGGCTAAGATCTGGCTTGGGATGCCAGTGGCGCCGGTTACATCCCACATATGAGGGTCAGTGACACTGCCGTCAAAAAAAAAAACAAAACAGAAGAAGAATACACAGATTAATTGTTTTGTAACCTACGAATAGGCAATATTCCCTTAGGACACAGAGAGCCCTAACCAATAATTAAAAACAAAGAAGGATAAGGAGAAGATGATGCAGAAGAAGAAAAGGAAGGAGGAGATGGAGGACAAGAAAAATTGGATTTCAAAATTTTAACAACTTTAGTCCATCAAATACACCATTAAGGAAATGAAGAGCACTACTGTCCAAGTGGCTCCGTTGGTTCAGAGCTCTCTCTGAGCAACAGGATCCCCTGCTTGATGTCCATGTGGGCCTGTGGCATTGCGCCCGAGCTGAGCTGCCACTTAGCTGCCCACAGGTGGCAGGATGGTTCAGCTGGTGAGAGCACGTGCTCCTAACTACAAGGTTTCCTGTTGGAGATGGTGGGCTATGCCCACCCAGTACTAAATACTGAAGATGGCACCTTGAGTTGAGCTGCTGCTGCCCAGGTGGCTCAGGATAGAGCACACATTCTTAACAACAAGGCTGCCAGTTTGACTCCCACATAAGATGGTGGCTATGCCTACCTGCAACTAATTGAACACAGCACCTTGAGCTGAGCAGCTAAACTCGACTTGGAGCTGAGCTTGTTGCGCCCTTCACAACTACGATTGTAAGACAACAACTTGCTGCTTCCCCTTCCTCAAGTTTCCAATACTGTTCCCCTGCCTCATTTCTCCAACATTGTTCTCCTCCACCAACTCCCCCAGAAAGAAAGAAAGAAAGGAAGAAAGAAAGAAAGAAAGAAAGAAAGAAAGAAAGAAAGAAAGAAAGAAAGAAAGAAAGAAAGAAAGAAAGAAAGAAAGAAAGAAAAAAGAAGGGAGGGAGGGAGGGAGAGAGGGAGGGAGGAAGGAAGGAAGGAAAGAAAGAAAGAAACAAAGAAGAAAGAAAGAAAGAAAGAAAGAAAGAAAGAAAGAAAGAAAGAAAGAAAGAAAGAAAGAAAGAAAGAAAGAAAAAGAAAGAAAGAAAGAAAGAAAGAAAGAAAATGCATAGCCAAAATTTTAAATGATAATGCTCATGGGAAGCACAATGAAAACAGTTTTCCATTGTAGTATAACATGTAAAATGGTTGGATTCCAGACATAAACTGCTAATTGCGAGGGACCAGCCTCCGCTGACCAGGGTTCAAGAAGGTGGACACGGCGTCGGCGGTTAATGAAAGACAGAAACTGTTTGTTGCAGTAAAAGACAGAAAATGGAGAGATAGAGTGTGGGGGAGGAAAATAATGAAGGAAGACAGCGGAGACACTGGCAGAGTTAATGTGTCACACTTTATTTGCAATAACATGTGCTTTTTATAGGGACTTTTGACCATTATTCAATTACAAATTTAAGTTCCACATGGTCTTGATGTATTTTTCTCTTAAGAGCTTTAGTCCTTATAATTGTTCTCCTTAGAGCACACTGTGACCTTTTCTATGTTTAAGGATAATCCCATCTATGATAATCTCTTTATGACCTAGATTCAGTTTCTTCATAATCTGTAATCCTGGGTCTGAATACTAAAGAGAATCTCACTTTTGGTATTTAAATTTAAGTGACTAATTTTGGCTTAACTGTACCTAAAGTTCTCTCAAGACTTATCACAAACCTTAACAAAACATACACTTTGTAATAAATCACAGGCTTCAAGGGAATACAAAATTGAGGAACACATGTCTAATTAACAGTACTTTCAGATTCACCAAGCCCACTAAAGTCAGCCTGCATGCCCCTCAATATTCGGCTACACGGCCCTCAACATCTCCCCCTTCTTTATTATTTAAAAGGCACGCCTGTGACCCCAGGCGGCTAATGAGCGACAGTGCCTGTCTTAGGTTTCCCTCCAATGAAATAATAACCTTACCCGTCATTGACACTTGATCCTCTAGTGATCAAGCCCTGTTTTAGGTTGGTTACATTCAAGTGGGTCCTTACCCGTCTCTGGCTAGCCTGTCCTCGCTGAAGATTAGGGGTAGTGAGGCTAATAAGCAGGTGATTAAACTTGAGGCTTTGCCTTAAGTTTGATCTCATGGATATTGGCTTGGATGTCCAACATTTGTTTGAGAAAACATCTAATGAGGACGGGGAGTAAGCACAGAACCAAACGGACACAAATGCCCAATGCAAGAAACGTTGCAACAGAATGGGCAATATTAGGCATAGATGGCAGAGCATTTTTCATAATATCAACAAACTGAGAGGCAGCTTGAGCTGCATCAAATTTTAAGGGTTCAGCTTCTCTCGTTTTGTATTTCATCATGAAGTCGAAGCATATCTAAAGACAAATTAGCATTATGCCAAATTCCTTGAAGATGTAGGCAAACTCTATTCCAATCATGTTGACTACTATTATACATTTTTGGGGTTACACAAATCCAATGATATTCGGAATGACATCTTAAATGAGATCATACTATTAAACTTTGAATTTCATCACCTAAATATTGAACCATATCATATAATGCATTTACCTTTTGTTCTAATTTTTTATCTATATCCTCTTGGGTTCCTAAGGCTAAAGTGACATTTTTTGAAAGTGTATTAACATAATGAGCATTTTGAAGAGTCTGTGAAAGAGCCACAGCAGCAGTAGTAGCACTTGCAATCAAAGTAACTAAAGCCATAATTCCAGCAATCATAAGCCCTATAAATCTTTTTGGTCTACTTAAAGCATGTTCAATTTCTTTAAAAATCTGTAGACTTCTCTCAGCATACCAAGGTCCAGAAACATTAACAGGAAGCATAACAAAAGATGGTTGATAAAATATCAACGTGGGTCCCAAGTGGTACCCAAGAGACACAATTTGTTAAAGTACAATTATAGCAAGATACATTAAATCTTAAACCATTAAAAGTAATAGACAAGTTTCCAACCATGAGTACATAAGGAGAGGGAACACAGGTTGATACATTAACAGAGCGACTAGTTGAAGTACACGGAGTATCTGGTCTACAGACAGTCACAATTTGAAGGTTTTCACCCATTGTCCCTGCAAGTTTCCAAAGACAGTTTTGTTGGTATTGACTGTCAGATTTCCATATTCCAGCAGCTAGGCCCCTTGTCCAGCTGGTTCTGTTACTTTGAGACCAGTCCAGAATGTAGCGATTTACTCCAGGGAAGTTGTATCTCACTGGCATGTTACCATGGCACATTTTCCAGGGGACAGCTTCGGTGTTAAGTCCAACCTCTTCATCACACGGCAGGAGTGACTGTAGCATTTTTGCTTTTACCTTTTGTCTTCCTGACTAATCACCTAACAAATTAAGACGAACATTCCATCCTATCTGGGAGTTACTAGTATGCAAAGTCACATAAGAGCTGCGCAAACATCCAGTGGCTGACACATTTTTAGAAATACAAACAGGCAGTCCCGTGCCAGAGCCGCTATAGTTGAAATTTTTTTCTGTTTGCCATTTAATATAACCACTAGATGGCAGTCCTAGAGCATGAGTATTATTAACATACACTGAAATCTCTGGACCTTCCCAGACAGACGGATGGAGAATGGGTGGATCGGGTACATATGCCCAATACGTCTCTCCGAGAGTCATTGAAGGGCACATCAGCAGCATCAATAGCAGCAGCATCGCGTGGCTGAAGGTCATTGATGTGACGTCCAACCGTTAAGGAGTTTTCTGTAAAAAGAACACAAATATATCCTCGTCCCCTTATAATTTTTTGGGGTCGGGAGAAAAGAGTTACTATTAAAATTACTTAAGGGACCTTATTGTAGGGCCGAATTAAGCGATCAGGAATCCAAATAGGTGAATCAGAGTTTTGTGCAAAAACACAAGCATATCCTCGTCCACAAGAAAGAAGGACATCTGGCCCTTTCCATTGACCAGTCAGAAGGTCCTTCCATAGAATGAGTGGCCTGGGCTCAGTAGCCTCTGGATGCCAATGCTTGTACATGTTGGAGTGTCCATTATTGTCCATATTACAAATATTAATTACAAATAATGCATGTTGGAGAATATGATGCGGTGAGCTATATTTAAACTCCCCCTCCTGAAGTTTACAAATTTGAGTTTTAAGTGTTTGATGGGCTCTTTCAACAATGGCCTGACCTTGTGGGTTATAAGGTATACCTGTATGATGTTTAATCTGGAAAGTATTGCAGAACCCTTTAAAAGTGTTGGCTGTATAAGCCGGGGCATTTTCTGTTTTTAAGACTTTAGGAATACCCAAATAAGTAAAACACTATGTCAAATGTTGGATCACATCCGTAACAGCTTCTCCAGTATGGGCTGAGGCAAGAATTACATGAGAAAAGGTGTCAACACACACATGTACATAATTTAATTTGCCAAAAGTAGGGACATGTGTAACATCCATCTGCCAGAGAGCATTAGGAGTAAGTCCTCGGGGATTTACACCTAGGACAGGACTAGGCTGATGAACAGGACAAGCAGGACAATCCCCCACAATAGCTCGGGCAGCTTCTCTAGGTATGTGAAACTGATACCGAAGTGCTGTAGCATTTTGATGATGTAAGGCATGGCTAGCAGTAGCATCTTCGATGACAGTAGTAATAATTGGTCTCGGTAAAGCATCAGCAAGGCGATTACCTTGATGTATTGGACCAGGAAGGGCAGAATGTGCCCAAACATACCCCACAAAAAAGGGAACAGACCACCCATGAATTGAGTCCTGTAACTCTTGCAACAAAGAATAAATGGTTGTTATGATCAGGCAGGGAGGCTGTTTCTGTATGTGGGAACAGTCTTACTATATACAACGAATCAGTAAAGAGATTGAAAGGTCGGTCTGACAAATGCTTAAAGGCAAAAATTACTGCCAGAAGTTCTGTTTTTTGTGATGACTTTTCTGGAGTATGCTGAACATGTCTTTCCTCCTCAATTATGGTGACCGCTATGCCATTAGAGGAACCGTCAGTAAAAACTGAAACTGCAGGTGGAGGAAGTGGCTCAGTCTGCGATCTTAAAGGGAATATGACAAGATGTATCGACATAAATTGAAGGAGAGGGTGATCAGGTAGATGATACTGAATCTGTCCTGTAAATCCTCCAAAAGCAATCTGCCACTCATCATTGAATTGAAATAAAAGTTCAATTTGTTCCTTTTTATATGGGAGAATAACGAGATGTACATCTCTGCCAAACAATTCTATGCTACGGCAGCACCCTTAGCTGCCATAACGGCAACTTGATCTGTATAAGCAACAACAATCCTTTTTGATGTGGTGGGGAGGTGTAGCCACTCCAGAGGCCCATTTTGCCAAAGGCAATCAGTGGGAGTATGAGGCGTGGACAGAATGACCAAAGCCCAAGGTTGAGAATAATATAACCTTGTTAAGAACTGGTGATTGATTGCCTTGTTTACCAAGGTAAGGGCCATTTTTGCCTCCTCTGTCAACTGTCGAGGAGATTTGGGATTTGAGTCTCCTTGTAAAATATCAAACAAAGGCTTTAACTCTTTGGTTGTCAGCTTTAAAAAAGGCCTGATCCAATTAATGTCACCCAAAAGTTTTTGGAAATCATTTAAAGTGTTTAAGGCATCAGTTCTTAATTCTAAAGGTTGATGGGTGATTGTGTCGGTATGAAGCACTCTCCCCAAATAGTTAAATGTGGGATGTGTCTGAATGTTTTCTGGTGCAATTTTTAAACCATCGTTTTGTAAGGCAAGAACTGTAGATTTTAACACTTCATGAACCACTTCTGATTGTTTGTGGGACAGAAGAATATCCCATATAATGAATGATATATACCTCCGTGAAAGTTTCTCGCACTTCTCTAAGTGCCTGACTGACAAATTTTTGACAAAGAGTAGGGCTATTTTTCATGCCTTGAGGCAAAACCTTCCATTGGAATCGACGATAAGGTTCCTTAAGATTAGTAGATGGGAGGCTAAAAGCAAATCTTTTACAATCTTGGGCAGCCAAAGGAATGGTAAAAAAGCAGTACTGCAAGTCAATCTCTATGATAAAATCTCCCTTAGGAACCGTGACAGGAGAAGGGAGACCAGGCTGTAAAGCTCCCATATTTTCCATAGTGGCATTAACAGCTCTTAAGTCCTGTAGAAGTCTCCATTTGCCTGATTTTTTTCTTAATTACAAAAACAGAAGTGTTCCATGGAGAATTTGAAGATTCTATATGTCCGGCTTTTAGCTGACTCTGTATTAAAAGGCCTGCAGCCTCTAATTTTTCTGTTGGCAGGGGACATTGCTCAACCCACACAGGTGAATCACTTTTCCAGATTATGGGATCGGCTGCCTTTTGTGCAATGGCCCCTTGGAAAAATCCTCATATCCTAGACCCACATTGTTAATATTAGGCTTGGGAGAAATGGGTGACACTCTCCCTTGTCCTTTACTGCCTAACCCAGTGCTAGGGACATAGCCCATATCTAGCATTTGTGCCGTGACTTGATCATTAGGGCTATAAAGCAAAACTCCCATTTGACTAAGAATGTCGCATCCCCAAAGGCTGAATGGAAGAGAGGGGATCACATAGGGATTAAAATGACCAGCTCCACCATCTGGATCCTGCCAGATCAGAATAGATGAACTTTTAAGAACTTTTTTAGCTGATCCCAGCCCAATAAAATTAGAAGCTGTCTCTTGAACGGGCCAAGATGTAGGCCAGTCTTTTCCAGCAATACACGAGACGTCTGCTCCTGTATCTAACAACCCCTCAATGGGTTTTCCTTGTATTTTTAACACTTTGAGAGGTCTCTGGGCCTTAATTTCCTGTAAAAGATATGCAGCATCGGATGAACCAAAACCTCGATCTCCTTGAGGAGAATTAGTCACAGCTGGATTTGAGAGCCCCACAAGGGGGAGTATAAGTAACTGTGCAATTCTTTGACCTGATTGAATTTTAACAGCTTTGAGCAGTGGAGCAATCATAATTTGTATTTCCCCAGAATAGGCGACATCAATCATTCCTGGCAGGTCTGTTATCCCTTGAAGGGAAACAGAGCTCCTTCCAAGCAATAATCCCACTGTTCCTTCTGGTAATGGGCCATATATTCCAGTGGGCATTTTTGTAGGAGGTGACTCCGGGGTTAATATTGTGCTGATGGTGGCACAGAGGTCCAATCCTGCACTCCCTGGGGTGGCCCTGTACAAGAAGAGTACTGTGTTTGTCCCTGAGGGATGAAGGGATTGTTGTTTTGGAAAGATGCCCCTGTTATTGTCGGGGCCCAGGGCTAGCCCCTCTGCCAGTTTCCCTGTTGTGGTCCTGGTCCAGAGATTGGAGGATTAACAGGACCGGGAGAGGGCCCCTGATTATCTTTTAGACGATAACCATCTTTATGAAATTTAGATCGACAGTCTTTGGTCCAATGAAAGCCTTTTTGGCACCTATGACAAACAGTCTTTGGCCGTGTCTGTTGTGGTATTCCTCCTGTAAGTAAATTTTTTTGGAGCTTGTTCCCTGGTAAGGGGACATTCCCTACTGAAATGACCCATCTGATTACAGTTGTAACAACGAGATTTTTTTGATCTTTCAAGGGTCCCCTGACTTAAAGCGTTTATGTATTGGGGGTAACTTTCTCCTTTTAGAGCTGCAGCCAAAGCCATACCTTGAATAACAGCAGGATTTACATCCTGACAGGCTCGTACAAAATCTTCTAATGTTCCTGTTTTTCGAATTGGTCTAATAAGAGCCTTACAAGTACAATTTGCATTTTCCTACACCTATTGTTTTAGTAAGATGGTGCCTGCAGCAGGGTCAGGTATGACCCTTTCAACTGATTCTGTAAGTCAAGCCAGAAAGTCCTCAAAAGATTCATCTGATTTTTGTTTAATTGTAGTTAATGCCGAGGAGGGTCCTCCTCTTTTGGGAATCCTTTTCCATGCCGTGACTGCACACGTGCTGATAAGCGTGAGAGTGTCCTTTTTTAACTTAAGCTGGGCTTGGGTAGAATCCCACACACCAGTTCCTAACAACATGCTTTCAGTGACTATACGACTCTTTTTTGCTTCTGACTTACAAAGTTCTTCATTTTCAACTTTCCATATAATATATTCTCCCCCTGAAAGGCAAGCTTTTGCCGCTCCTTGCCAGTCATTAGGTGTCATCCATCTACCTGCCAGAGCTTCTACCAGAGAGATTGTATAAGGATTGCTAGGGCCATATTGTGTGCAAGCCAACTTTAACTCTTTCATAATTTTATATGGTAACGGCTCCCATACGGGCTCTTCCCATTCCAAGTCTACCGGAAAGCAAACTGAAAATGACAGATCACCTCGGGCCTCTGCCTCACGGATTAGACCCTTTAAACCTACAGATTGAGGTCCAGGGGTTTTTTGTCTTTTTGGTTTACCCTTTTTAGGCATAGGAGGGACAGATGGAAAGGTATGTTGTAATGATCCATACCTAGAACGCAGCGCAGGAAAATCACCATCATCATAGTGATATCCAGCTGCCTCCTCCTCTAAAGCCTCTTCCTCCTGAGGATTTAACTCTCCTCCTCCTGGGTCCTCAGTCCCAGAATCCTCCTCTGAACTAGAATCTTCCAAATCAGAAGTTTTGGGACTAGTAACAGGGAAAAGATTATTTTTTGACCCTTTTAATGGTTCCTTTTAAATGAGCGGACGGATTTCTCTGCAATCCCCTGAACTCCGTAACAGATTCTCCTAGATTTTTAAAAAAGGTTGATGACTCATGTCTAGGATCTAAGGAGTCTCGAAACAAATTCCACAAACTAAATGCCTCATGAGGCACCCTTTCTGGACCTTGTTTGGTGTAAGATTCTTTCATCTGCTTGCCTACCTTCTCCCAAGTTTCCAGATTTACAGTGCCTTCCTCCGGAAACCATGGGCAGCATTGTTGTACAAATTGAAGAAACTTACTAATCTGATGGCCGTGTACATTTACTCCTCGGGCTTTTAATGAACTCTTAATGACATTAACATATAGGTGACCATCCTTGAACTCAGATTGGCCCATGTTTAATGTTAGTAGGTAAAAGGGATAGAAAGAAACAATCACTCGATGTCCACTCTGATGCTTGTCTGGCTGTGTCCCTCGCGGGAGCCTTAGCGTCTGCCTTAGCTAAGGTGCGGTCGTATAAACCCCGACCAGGCAATGCACAGATATGCTGAAACGGCAACGACAGAAACATGGTATCGAGCCCAAGCAAACTCCGTAGTCACGAAGACCGTGGAGCTATGATCACACACTCACACAATCACACTCTTGCACACGAAATAGTTAGTAATGTGTTTGTTTACTAGGGATCTATTTCTGTATTCCGAACAGAAATGTTACTCTTCTCACTGATGTTCTCGGATTTCCCACCTATCCTCACCTGGCGTCACTATCCAGGGGTTCTCGAGCACCCTCAGTGGAAACCTATCAGTGTCAAGAAATATAGGGAAGACTTACCTTCAAGTCCCTGTTTGGGTGCCACTTGCGGAGGACCAGCCTCCGCTGACCAGGGTTCAAGAAGGTGGACACGGAGTCAGCGGTTAATGAAAGACAGAAACTGTTTGTTGCAGTAAAAGACAGAAAATGGAGAGATAGAGTGTGGGGGAGGAAAATAATGAAGGGAGACAGTGGAGACACTGGCAGAGTTAAAGTGTCACACTTTATGTGCAATAACATGTCCTTTTTATAGGGACTTTTGACCATTATCCAATTACAAGTTTAAGTTCCACATGGTCTTGATGTACTTTTCTCTTAAGACCTTTAGTCCTTATAATTGTTCTCCTTAGGGCACACTGTGACATTTTCTATGTTTAAGGATAATCCCATCTATGATAATCTCTTTATGACCCAGACTCAGTTTCTACATAATCTGTAATCCTGGGTCTGAATACTAAAGAGAATCACACTTTTAATATTTAAATTTAACTGATTAATTTTGGCTTAACTGTACCTAAAGTTCTCTCAAGAATTATCACAAACCTTAACAAAAACATACACTTTGTAATAAATCACAGGCTTCAAGGGAATACAAAATTGAGGAACACATGTCTAATTAACAGTATTTTCAGATTCACCAAGCCCAATAAAGTCAGCCTGCATGCTCCTCAATATTCGGCTACAGGGCCCTCAACAGATAATGAATAAAGAAAAGCAACAAATAACTGCAAAGTTATAATTTATGCTTGATTCTACACAGCATAATAGAAATGAAAACACTGTTTAATTCAGTAAAGTTATCTTAATGGAATGAATTTTTCACTGGATGTTTAAAATAACATTGTAAAATGGGATTTCCAAGCAAAGGAAGCATGTCTTTGTTTTGAGTGTATTGACTATTCTTTGTTTGTTTTCTTAATTGTTAATTCATTTTTTTCAGTTACAGTTGACATTCAAATTGCATGTGTGCAGCATAATGGTTAGACATATATATATAATTTCTGCAGTGAACCCCGATTACTTGGGAGCCAGTGGCCCAGTTGCATCCCAAATGTGAGGGCCAGTGACACTGCCGTCAAAAAAAAAACACAAAAAAAAACAGAAGAATACTCAGATTGTTTTGTAATCTAGGAATAGGCAATATTCCCTTAGGACACAGAAAGCCCTAACCAATAATTAAAAACAGAAAGATAAGGAGAAGATGATGCAGAAGAATAAAAGGAAGGAGGAGATGGAGGACAAGAAAAACTGGATTTCAAAATTTTAACAACTTTAGTTCATCAAATACACCATTAAGGATATGCAGAGCACTACTGTCAAGGTGGCTCTGTTGGTAAGGAGCTTGCTCTGAGCAACAGGATCGCCTGTTAGATGCCCATGTGGGCCTGTGGCACTGCTCCCGAGGTGAGCTGCCACTTAGCTGCCCACAGGTGGCAGGATGGTTCATTTGGTGAGAGCACGTGTTCTTAACTACAAGGTTTCCTGTTGGAGATGGTGGGCTATGCCCACCCAGTGCTAAATACTGATGATGGCACCTTGAGTTGAGCTTCTGCTGCCCAGGTAGCTCAGGATAGAGCACACATTCTTAACAACAAGGCTGCTAGTTTGACTCCCACATGAGATGGTGGCTATGCCTATCTGCAACTAATTGAAGACAGCACCTTGAGATGGGAAGTTAAACTCGACTTGGAGCTCACTTTGTTGTGCCCTTCACAACTACGATTGTAAGACAATAATTGTCGTTTCCCTTCCCCAATTCCCCAATATTGTTCCACTGCCTCATTTCTCCAACACTGTTCTCCTCCCCCAACTCCCTCAGAAAGAAAGAAACAAAGAAAGAAAGAGAGAGAGAGAGAGAGAGAGAGAGAGAGAGAGAGAGAGAGAGAGAGAAAGAAAGAGAGAAAGAAAGAAAGAAAGAAAGAAAGAAAGAAAGAAAGAAAGAAAGAAAGAAAGAAAATGCATAGCCAAAATTTTGAATGATAATGCACATGGGAAGGACAATGAAAACAGTATATTCCCCCCAATGAAATAATATAGCATGTAAAATGGTTGGATTCCAGACATAAACTGCTAATCAATAAAGAAAAGCAACAAATAACTGCAAAGTTGTACTTTATGCTTGATTCTACACAGCATAATGGAAATGAAAACATTTTTTAATTCAGTAAAGATATCTTAATGGAATAAATTTTTCACTGGATGTTTAAAATAACATTGTAAAATGGGATTTCAAAGCAAAGGAAGCATGTCTTTGTTTTTAGTGTATTGACTATTCTTTGTGTGTTTTCTTAATTCTTAATTCATTTTTTTCAGTTACAGTTGACATTCAAATTGCATGTGTGCAGCATACTGGTTAGACATATATATATATAATTTCTTCAGTGATCCCCGATTAATCTAGTATAAATCATGCATTTTTATCAGTTAAAATTTGGGCAAACAGCCATTCCATAATTGGTCGTTAATGTGCTAGTGAATATTCAAACAAACCTTCAAATTTCAAAGGTCTAACCCTGCCTACACTTGGAAGCAGCCATATGTACTACTTAGGAGGTAAAAGTGTGTAGAAGCACTACCCAAAGCCTGGACTCAGTGCTTGTGAGAAAAGGGCTGAAACAGTCTCCTAGACCACCAGAAATAGTCTTTCTTTGCTGTAATCCATTTCTGAAAACTCAGAAAAACTTAGTAGCAAGAACTGAATTCTTTCCTTCTGAAATGCTAGGCTTGAAAGGCAGTAGGTCCTTTTCCGCTAGATGGCAAGCTTATGTATTTATTAAGGGGAAACATTTACTACTTCATAGCATTTTAGGTTCAGATGTATATGAAACTTAAAAGCACAAATACTAAATCTTAGTCTGAACATATTATAATGTAAGGGTTTCACCCTAAGAGAGCTGTAAGGGTCATTAAAGATTGATCCTTGACTTTTAGCTATACTCTTCCCAGATTTCCCCCCAAGGTTTCATATAATTTCTTTAATTCCATTCTTTCACTTAATGTATTTTTCTCAGAATGTCTAATGATGTCTAAGTTTAATCATTGTATTCTGTCTATATGATCTATGCTTCTTGGTGTTGGTAAATTCCATGCCGTTTTATAAGGGCAAAAATAGGATGAAATACTCAAATATTGGCAAAATCATCAGACAGACAAATGTTGTGACACTGCCAAAAATGAACTGTCAATAGTAGTGTGGTATTCATTAACGGATTAACTTAATCCAGACTCACCTTTGGAAAGATAATTGAAGGATTTAAGTGACAAATTGAAGGTGGGTTGCAACAACAGGGTATGAAATTCAAGGATCAGCTGAAACAATACTGGTACAGCAGTCACAAATTGACAAGTGAATACAGTACCGAGGCAAAGAATGGAAAGGTGCTCTTTCCTGGGCATTCTAGATTGAATAAATGGATGAAATCATGAGGCAAAATGAACCCAGAGCTGCCTGAGATGTGAGACACCTGGGCCATGCACTTGAGCTTGGGTGCCCCTGCCCTTGGCCACAAGGCCTATGTGCACATGCGCAGTGCCATCACCTCTGACCCATGCACAGTTGCTTGGTTGCAGCCATTGTGGGCTGAGAGATTCTAAACTGCCTCACTGCCCTGCTGGGATATTGTGGCCAGAGGAGTTATCTACTCTAGAGTCTACTGATGTTGGGCTCAGAAGACTGAATTACTGGTGAGTGCTCAGGGGACTTCCAAGCCCTTAGGCTCAGCCATGAAGAAGGTTTTTGACTTTGGGAGACAGAGGCACGTGTCGTCCTTGGGCTCCTCAAACAGCTTGCAGAGCCATGGCGTTGGCAAGAATATTGAATCCAGAGCGAGTTACCGCATTCAACAGAAGGACCGCCAGAAAATCCACAAAGCGGCCTGCATGGGGAACGTACCAGAAATCTGGAGGCTTCTCCTGATCCATCCAGAGATGTTGAATGACAGAGACAGGAAGAAGTGGAGAGAGGGCCTGTGGAGGCCACTGGCCACAGAAGGGCTGGGTGTAGGCAGGGGACCTGGGGGAAGGGCTCACCTGCCTGGGCTCATCCAGGTAGAGGCCAACCCAGCCGAAGGCATGGGGCTGTCTTCCCTCCATGGTGGGGAAGCTATCTAGGTCCAGTTCCCAGGCAGATTCTGTGAGCAGTAGAAACAAAAGCTTAACGGCCCACTCATTATTCCCCCCTATAGAGAACTTTGGTGAGAAGTCTAAAGCATATAACTAAATATCAATAATAGAAATGAAAATAAGTATATGCAGCATTTTAATTTTGATGTTCACATTTTTGGTTTTTTATTTTTAAAATGTTTTATTGGGGAATTGGGGGAGGGGAACAGTTGGGGAATTGGGGGAGGGGAGCAGCCAAGTTGTTGTTCTTCAATCTTCATTGTGGAGGGTGCCAGTCGCCGTCTGGCTTCCCGTTGGCAGCTCATGTCCCCTAAGCTTAAAGTACTGTGTTCAATCTTAGTTTCGGGTGGGCGTAGCCACCGTAGTACATGGGAGTCAAAACCCAACAGGCTTATTGTTAATTGTGCATGCCCTATCCACTGACCATCCGGACGGCAGCTCAGCTCAAGGTGTCCACTTCAAGGTTTAGTTGCCTGTGGGTGGGGCCCACCACTGTACAGGCAATCTTGTTGTTATATCAACTAAGCCATCCTGCCACGGCTTGGCAGCTCAGTGATAGCTCTGCTAGGGGGCAGCATTCACTGCCCCATATGGGAATCAAACTGGTGTCCCTGTGACTCAGAGCATGTGCTCTAAAGCAACTCCTAACCCACTGAACCACTTGGCTGGACAGATGTTCACATTTTTAGATCATAAGGTTATATCCTTGGGTCGGCCGAGTGGCGCGCTGGCTAAGCTCTGGCTAGGGAAGCCAGTGGCGCCGGTTACATCCCACATATGAGGGCCAGTGACACTGCCATCAAAAAAAAAAACCAGAAGAAGAATTCACAGCTTAATTGTTTTGTAATCTAGGAATAGGCAATATTCCCTTAGGACACAGAAAACCCTAACCAATAATTAAAAACAAAGAAGGAGAAGGAGAAGATGATGCAGAAGAAGAATAAGAAGGAGAAGATGGAGGACAAGAAAAATTGGATTTCAAAATTTTAACAACTTTAGTCCATCAAATACAGCATTAAGGAAATGCAGAGCACTGCTGTCCAAGTGGCTCCGTTGGTTAGGAGCTCGCTTTGTGCAACAGGATCGCCTGTTAGATGCCCATGTGGGCCTGTGGCACTGTGCCCGAGCTGAACTGCCACTTAGCTGTCAACAGGTGGCAGGATGGTTCAGCTGGTGAGAGCACGTGCTCCTAACTACAAGGTTTCCTGTTGGAGATGGTGGGCTATGCCCACCCAGTGCTAAATACTGAAGATGGCCCCTTGAGTTGAACTGCTGCTGCCCAGGTGGCTCAGGATAGAGCACACATTCTTAACAACAAGGCTGCCAGTTTGACTCCCGCATGAGATGGTGGCTATGCCTACCTGCCACTAATTGAACACAGCACTTTGAGCTGAGCAGCTAAACTCGACTTGGAGCTGAGCTTGTTGCGCCCTTCACAACTACGATTGTAAGACAACAACTTGTTGTTTCCCCTTCCCCAATTCCCCAATACTGTTTCACTGCCTCATTTCTCCAACACTGTTCTCCTCCCCCAACTCCCCCAGAAAGAAAGAAAGAAAGAACGAAAGAAAGAAAGAAAGAAAGAAAGAAAGAGAGAAAGAGAGAGAGAAAGAGAGAAAGAGAGAGAGAAAGAGAGAAAGAGAGAAAGAGAGAAAGAAAGAAAGAAAGAAAGAAAGAAAGAAAGAAAGAAAGAAAGAAAGAAAGAAAGAAAATACATAGCCAAAATTTTAAATGATAATGAACATGGGAAGTACAATGAAAACAGTTTTCCATTGTAGTATAACATGTAAAATGGTTGGATTCCAGACATGAACTGCTAATGAATAAATGAAAGCAACAAATAACTGAAAAGTTATAATTTATGCTTGATTATACACAGCATAATAGAAATGAAAACACTTTTTAATTCAGTGAAGATATCTTAATGGATTGAATTTTTCACTGGATGTTTAAAATAACATTGTAAAATGGGATTTCCAAGCAAAGGAAGCATGTCTTTGTTTTTAGTGTATTGACTATTCTTTGTTTGTTTTCTTAATTCTTAATTCATTTTTTTTAGTTACAGTTGACATTCAAATTGTATGTGTGCAGCATAATGGTTAGACATATACATATAATTTCCGCAGTGGACCCCGATTAATCTAGTGTAAATCATGCATTTTTATCAGTTAAAATTTGGGCCATCAGGAATTTCATAATTGGTCATTAGTTAGCTAGTGAATATTCAAACAAACCTTCAGATTTCAAAGGTCTAACCCTGCCTCCACTTGGAAGCAGCCATATGTACTACTTAGGAGGTAAAAGTGTGTAGAAGCACTACCCAAAGCCTGGACTCAGTGCTTGTGAGAAAAGGGCTGAAACAGTCTCCTAGACCACCAGAAATAGTCTTTCTTTGCTGTAATCCATTTCTGAAAACTCAGAAAAACTTAGTAGCAAGAACTGAATTATTTTCTTCTGAAATGCTAGGCTTGAAAGGCAGTAGGTTCTTTTCCGCTAGATGGCAAGCTTATGTATTTATTAAGGGGAAATATTTACTACTTCATAGCATTTTAGGTTCAGATGTATATGAAACTTAAAAGCACAAATACCAAATCTTAGTCTGAACATATTATAATGTAAGGGTTTCACCCTAAGAGAGCTGTAAGGGTCATTAAAGATTGATCCTTGACTTTTAGCTATACTCTTCCCAGATTTCCCCCCAAGGTTTCATATCGTTTCTTTAATTCCATTCTTTCACTTGATGTATTTTCTCAGAATGTCTAATGATGTCTAAGTTTAATCATTGTATTCTGTCTATATGATCTATGCTTCTTGGTGTTGGTAAATTCCATGCCATTTTATAAGGGCAAAAATAGGATGAAATACTCAAATATTGGCAAAATCATCAGACAGACAAATGTTGTGACACTGCCAAAAATGAACTGTCAATAGTAGTGTGGTATTCATGAACCAATTAACTTAATGCAGACTCACCTTTGGAAAGACAATTGAAGGATTTAAGTGACAAATTGAAGTTGGGTTGCAACAACAGGGTATGAAAATCAAGGATCAGCTGTAATCATACCAGTACAGTAGTCACAAATTGACAAGTGAATACAGTACCAAGGCAAAGAATAGAAAGGTACATCTTTTCTGGGCATTCTAGATTGAATAAATGGATGAAATCATGAGGCAATATGAACCCAGAGCTGCCTACAAGCAACCTGAGATGTCAGACACCTGGGCCATTCACTTGAGCTTGGGTGCCCTTGCCCTTGCCACAAAGCCTCTGTGCACGTTCGCAGTGACATCATCTCTGACCCGTACACCGTTGCTTGGTTACAGCCATTGTGGGCTGAGAAATTCTAAACTGCCTCACTGCCCTGCTGGGATATTGTGGCGAGAAGTGTTAGTTACTCTAGGGTGCACTGTTGTTGGGCTAGGAGACTGAATTACTAGTGAGTGCTGAGGGCATTCCCAAGCCCTTAGGCTCAGCCATGAAGAAGATTTTTGACTTTGGGAGACAGTGGCACGTGTCGTCCTTGGGCTCCTCAATCAGCTTGCAGAGCCATGGTGTTGACAAGAAGATTGAATCCAGCGCGAGATATCGCATTCAATAGAAGGACCACCAGAAAATCCACAAAGCTGCCTGTATGGGGACCATACCAGAAATGTGTATGCTTCTCCTTATCCATCCAAAGATGTTGAATGACAGAGACAGGAAGAAGTGGTGAGAGGGCTTGTGGAGGCCACTGGCCACAGCAGGGCTGGGGGTAGGCGGGGGACCTGGGAAAAGGGCTCACCTGCCTGGGCTCACCCAGGTAGTGCCCAACCCAGCCGAAGGCGTTGGGCTGTCCTCTCCGTGGTGGGGAAGCTATCTAGGTCCAGTTCCCTGGCAGTTTCTGTGAGCAGTAGAAAGAAAAACTCAAGGCTCCACTCATTATTCCCCATACATAGAACTTTAGTGAGAAGTTTAAAGCTTTTAACTAAATATCAATAATACAAATTAAAATAATAATATGCAGCATTTTATTTTTGATATTCACATTTTTATTTTTATATTTTTAAAATATTTGATTGGGTAATTGGGGGAGAGGAACCGTTGGGGAATTGGGGGAGGGTACCAGCCAAGTTGTTCTTCAGTCTTCATTTTGGAGGGTGCCAGGGGCTGTCTGGCACCTGATATCCCCTAAGCTTAAATTGTTATGTTCAATCTTAGTTGCAGGTATGTGTAGCCACCGTAATATATGGGAGTCAAAACACAGCAGCCTTGTTCTTAAGCGTGCATGCCCTATCCACTGAGGCATCCGGATGGCAGCTCAGCTCAAGGTGCCCAGTTCACTCTTTAGTTGCAGGTGGGCAGAGCCCACCGCTTAACAGGCAGTCTTGTTGTTATACCAGCTGAGCCATCCTGCCACTGCTTGGCAGCTCAGTGATAGCTCTGTTCGGGGGCAGCATTCACTGCCCCATATGGGATTCAAACTGCTATCCCTGTTACTGAGAGCATGTGCTCTAAGCCAACCCTGAACCAACTGAGCCACTTGGCTCGACATATGTTCATACTTTTAGATCATAATGTTATATCCTAGGGCCGGCCGAGCACCGCGGTGGCTACACTCTGGCTTGGGAAGCCAGTGGCCCGGGAAACGTCCCACATATGAGGGCCAGTGACACTGCCCTCAGAAATAAAAAAGAAGGTTAATTGTTTTGTGATCTAGGAATAGGCAATATTCCCTTAGGACACAGAAAGCACTAACCAATAATAAAAAATAAAGAAAAAGGAGAAGGAGAAGAAGATGCAGAAGAAGAAGATCAAGGAGGTGGAGGAGAAGAAAAATTGGATTTCAAAATTTTAACAACTTTAGTCCATCAAATACACCATTAAGAAAATGCAGAGCACTACTGTCCAAGTGGCTTGGTTGGTTAGGAGCTCGATCTGAGCAACAGGATCGCCTGTTTGATGCCCATGTGGTCCATTGGCACTGCGCCCAAGCTGAGCTGCCACTGAGCTGCCAACAGGTGGCAGGATGGTTAATCTGGTGAGAGCACGTGCTCCTAACAACAAAGTTGCCTGTTGGAGATGGAGGGCTATACCCATCCGCAACTAAATACTGAACTTGGCACCTTGAGTTGAGCTGCTGCTGCCCTGGTGGCTCAGGATAGAGCACACATTCTTAACAACAAGGCTGCGAGTTTGACTCCCGCATGAGATAGTGGCTATGACTACCTGCAACTAATTGAACACAGCATCTTGAGCTGAGCAGCTGAAATCAACTTGGAGCTGAGCTTGTTGTGCCCTTCACAACTACGTTTGAAAGACAACAACTTGGCTTTTCCCCTTACCGAATACCCCAACACTGTTTCACTCCCCCAATTCTCCAACATTATTATCCTACCCTTACTCCCCAATTGAAAGAAAGAGATAGGAAAGAAAGAAAGAAAGAAAGAAAGAAAGAAAGAAAGAAAGAAAGAAAGAAAGAAAGAAAGAAAGAAAGAAAGAAAGAAAGAAGGAAGGAAGGAAGGAAGGAAGGAAGGAAGGAAGGAAGGAAGGAAGGAAGGAAGGAAAAGAAGGAAAGAAAAATTCATAGCCAAAAATTTAAATGATAATGCACATGGAAAGAACAATGAAAATAGTTTTCCATTGTAGTATAACATGTAAAATGTTTGGATTCCAAACATAAACTGCTAATGAATAAGTAAAAGCAACAAATAACTGTAAAGTTGTACTTTATGCTTGATTCTTCTCAGCATAATAGAAATGAAAACACTTTTTAATTCAGTAAAGATATTTTAATGGAATGAATTTTTCACTGGATGTTTAAAATAACATTGTAAAATGGGATTTCCAAGCAAAGGAAGCATGTCTTTGTTTTTAGTGTATTGACTATTCTTTGTTTGTTTTCTTAATTCTTAATGCATTTTTTCAGTTACAGTTGACATTCAAATTTCAGGTGTGCAGCACAATGGTTATATATATATAACCATATAAATTTTTCTCCAGTGAACCCCAATTAATCTAGTGTAAATCATGCAGTTTTATCAGTTATAATTTAGGCCATCAGGAATTCCATAATTGGTCTTTGATTTGCTAGTGAATATTCAAACAAACCTTCAAATTTTAAAGGACTAACTCTGCCTCCACTTGGAAGCAGCCATGTGTACTACTTAGGAGGTAAAAGTGTGTAGAAGCACTACCCAAAGCCTGGACTCAGTGCTTGTAAGAAAAGGGCTGAAACCTTCTCCTAGAGCACCAGAAATATTCTTTGCTGTAATCCATTTCTGAAAACTCAGAAAAGCATAGTAGCAAGAAATGAACACTTTCCTTCTGAAATGGTAGGATTGAAGGGCAGTAGGTTCTTTTCCACTAGATGGCAAGCTTATGTATTTATTAAGGGAAAATATTTACTACTTCATAGCATTTTAGGTTCAGATGTATATGGAAGTTAAAAGCATAAATACCAAATCATAGTCTTAACATATTGTAATATAAGGGTTTCACTCTATGAAAGCTGTAAGAGTCATTAAAGGTTGATCCTTGACTTTTAGCTATACTGTTCCATGATTTCCCCCAAGGTTTCATATAGTTTCTTCAATTCAATTATTTCACTTGATGTATTTTTCTCAGAATTTCTAATGATATCTAAGTTTAATAATTGTATTATGTCTATATGAGCTATGCTTCTTGGTGTTGGTAAATTCCATGCAGTCTTATAAGGGCAAAAATATGATGGAATACTCAAATATTGGCAAAATCATCAGACAGACAAATGTTGTGACATTGCGAAAAAGCAACTGTCAATAGTAGTGTGGTATTCATCAACTGATTAACTTAATCCAGACTCACCTTTGGAAAGACAATTGAAGGATTTATGTGACAAATTGAAGGTGGGTTGCAACAACAGGGTTTGAAAATCAAGGATCAGCTGTAATCATACCAGTACAGTAGTCAAATTGACAAGTCAAAATTGACAAGTGAATACAGTACCAAGGTAAAGAATGGAAAGGTACATCTTTCCTGTGCATTCTAGATTGAATAAATGGATGAAATCATGAGGCAAAAGAAAATTATTTCATTTAGTATTACTGAAAAACATTTCTTTCTTCAAGTTTTTTTAATGTAACATTTTAAATTAATGAGATTTATGTAAATTTTACTTTGGCTACTAGTAATAAGTGGCTTTCAAACTAATGCCACCGTAGTTTTATTTCCCCCTTTGTCAGAATTTCTCCACTACAACAAGTAGTTCACTGCCATTGATCCATAGTTCAGTTTAGGGGCCAGCCTTGTGGCATGGTGGTTAAGCGCTGGCCTGGGAATCCAGCGGCCCCGGTTAAGGTCCCACAAACAAGGGCCAGTGACACTGCCCTCAAAACAAAACAAAACAAAACAAAGAAAGAAAACCATAATTTAGTTTTTTAAAAAATTGTTTATTTCCCAGAACAGCAATTATGAATGTTTAAGAGAGTAGAGGATATCGTGGAAAAAGCTGTGGTCTAGGTCAGACCCCAAGGTTTATTCTTTTTCCTTTAGCAAATGAAGTCCGAATTCTGTGTCCCCAGTTTCCTATGTGTAGTATAACAATATTTTGCCCATGGTGTTACTTGGAAGGAGTATGATATGTGGAAATGTGTATGTGCTACTTTTTAAAGAGGCATGGATTCCACGCATTTTTATTTTTTTTTGAGGGTAGTGTCAATGTCCCTCATATGTGGGACCTGAACTGGGGCTGCTGGCTTCCCAAGCCAGCTCTTAAACACCGCATCTCTCAGCTGGCCCATCAGTGAAGGTATTTTTTAGATGTGATTAACACAGTAGTAGACTGAGTAAAGCAGGTCACTCTTCCTAATATGGATGGGCCTGATCCAATCAGTTGAAGGCCTTAGGAGCAAAGACAGGTTTCCCAAAGAAGAAGGAATTCAGCCTCAAGACTATAACACAGAAGAGCTGCTCGAGTTTTTCACCTCCCTGACCAGCCTGCAGAATTTAGACCCAAGACTGCAACATCTGCTCTTCCTTGAATTTCTAGCCTGCCAGCCTGCCCTATGGATTTCAGACCTGCCAGCCCTCACAATTCTGTGGGCCATTCCTTACAGAGCAGCACCCTTGCTCGCTTGGGCACAGTCTCTCTCTCTCTGCCTGAGGAATATATATATATATATATATATATATATATATATATATATATATATATATAAATATATATATATATATATATATTATATATTATATATTATATATTATATATTTATATATAATTTAAGATATATATATCTTAAATTATATATATAATGGAGGGATGGACAACAGTTTAAGATCTAACTTCAGTAACTACAGAGTCTGGCAATTTCACCTACCTCCATTTTTCAAACACTTACCTCTAGCATCCCAGCTAATTGCCTAACTTAAATTATAGCCACTTACAGATCTCCTTAAAATCCATTTGTGTGCTTTGGAAAGAAACCTAAAACTTACTATCTCTAAAGATGTAATGGGGCTATAATTCATGTGTATTCTGGGAGGGCCCAAGACACCATTTTTTTAAGAAAATGAGAACATAGAAATGGACTGACATTAAGAGACTGGCGCAGAATTGTTTGAAAAGGTTAACCGTATTGACCACTGTAGATAGAGGTTGCATGTTGGCACATGGACCAATCAAGAAGAAGCTGACCCAGTTATCTAGTCCTAAAGGTGCCAGGCCCTCTGGGTGCCAGAGCCTGTGATCTAACGAGAGAAGTATTTTCAGGTTCACAAAACCTTTTGTTCAGAGCTATAAATAAATAATAAATCAAACATAACAGGAAACAAGTTGAGCTGCTCGCTCACAGTTGTAGGCATGAACCTGTTTCCTGGAGCTTCAGCCCTCTCCTGGCAGCTCCACAGGACACCAGGGAGGAACATATGAGAACCATTGAGAAGTCAGGGTTTCCTATTTCCTCACTTTCCAGAACCATTGGATTCTAAGTGTGTCACCCATCTTAAAACATTGAGGGGTGGGCAGAGAATCACTGAAAAATACACACACACACTCAGAGGTACTTCCTTTCAGATATTTTAAAATTCAAAAACAGATAGGTGTCTTCCAGTAAACACTACACTTCACAAACATTGTGTGAAAATGATTACAAGGCTATAGAAATTCAAATGAGGAAATAGCAATGTGACTGAACAAACCAAGGAAGACCTCACTGGGGAGCTGGGAGCCTGCACTCCATAGGTGGGGTTTGGACAGGGGGAGGGGTCAAGAAGCAGTCATCAGGGCATGGTCGGAGCAGAATGCCTGAAGTCAGGAGTGGAAAGCTGACCAGTGAGGAGTGCAGAGCCAGGGTGATGAGCAGGTGAAATAAATTAGGATAGATTGAGAAGCATGCTTGAGGGCAGACCCCTGAAGGACTGGATCTGTGAGCATCCAACGTTTAGAATTTTCCCCACCATATACTGGTTGTTCAAACTTAAAATAAAGTGACAAAGTTTTATTTGAAATAGGAGGTTATAGGAAAGCATTTATTTTTTGTTAATTAGAAAAGTACCTTTCGTTCTTTTCTCCTATGGACCTTATATATAAGCTGTGTATTATTAGTTAGTGTAAGTATACTTTTAAAGTAATAATCCAATATTGATTTAAACTGTTGTGTTCATACTATTATAAAATATTATTCCCCAAATCCTCAAATGTTATAACTATTGTGATATTAAATGGACTGGAGTTAACCAAGTACAAAGACACATTTTTCTACCACTACAACTCACTTTATTTTGTGATTATTCGAGTACATAATTGTTTCTATGGTACTTGGGATTTGTTTTAATCATGAATGGTAAGACACACAGATTCCAAAATGACCACCATGAAACAAGATCCCTCACAGACCCCAACCCAAGAAAGGAGGTACAACCTGTGATGTGGGGTCACATGGGGAAACACTGAGGCTGGTCAGGATTGAGAGGGGTGGTCATCCGTGAGGGCCTTGACTGTGGATTCCATGGGCAAGCACAGGCCTGCCCCTCTCCAGTCCTCTAGTACCTGCCCTTGGAGTAATTGTGACAATGACTTGGGTGGAGTATAAGAGCCCCTGAGTGGAGGTAGTTGGGGGTGTGGTCTCTGAATCGCTCAGTTCACTTTGAAAGGCACACTCCAGGGAGAGCTGTGTATCTCTTAGATGGCTAACCCTGGGAAGGGCAGGCCTTCCAACCCAGCAAGGACTCAGATGTCAAAGCCTCAGATATAGAAAATAGCATGGTTAAAAGTCATACAATGATGCTAGTGTGCAATTCAAGAATTGTGACTACCTAGTCACTATAGCTCTTGGTTTACTAAATATAGACCAAAAAATCCTAAGATGTTACAAATACCACCTGTTACTGGAACGATTTATAGGGCAGGAAGCAGGCTTAGCCCTGAAACCTTGGCAATCTGTCTTAATTTGAGGCAACCCATGTTGACTCTTCCTCCAGCAAACTTACTTCTGGAGAGGACCTGAGGATTTAAAACAAATTCAAATATTTGAGAGAATTATACTCAGTGAAGAATTACAGAAACTACAGAAAAGGAAGGGTAAGTGTGGCTGTAGAGCTGCCATCTTCAGTGGCGTAGGACACCATCCCCAGGGAGCACGCTGGGCACACCCTGCCCATGGGGGGCCTTGGCCTGGTCCTGCTGCCACGCTTTTCTGGAAGTCACTATCATGCTCATGGGCTTGGGTTCTGGAGGTGGCTCTGCTGTCACTACTGCAATGAAAACAGTATTCATATGAGCTTATTCTCAGGGACTGGACTCATCTCAATGCCTCACAAAATGGATTCCCCTAAAAGTGTCCTCAAAGTGGTGAGGTGTATATGTGTCATAAAGCCAAGCAGTGTCAACAATCTGAAGAGACTCCTGACCCGTGTCCCCCGATCCTGACTCTCAGCTCTCTGTTGCTGAATGATTGCAGCTCAGAATATACCCACTCTAGTCTCAGAGGAACTTCTGTTGGCTTTTTTGTTTATTTACACATTTAGTGTACATCCATTATCTTATGTAATCTTCACAAGAATGCTAAGGCATAGACATCCTTTCCTCATTATTTTAAAGATGAAGACACTGAAAATGAGCTAGAGTGATTGATCAGAGATAAAACATTCAGTGACACAACCCAGACAAAGGACGTGGGGGAATAAAACAGGCAGCACCCTGGGCCCCTCCCTCTGGGTTCAGCAGAGGACATCTGTTATCCAGATAAGGACTATAATGTTCTACTCTAAAAATTTACCAAGCATGGTCATACCATGCTTGTGTCTTAATGCAGTGAGGATCTGCTTTAGCAACCTGCTGCAGTCTGAGACCTCCCCTCATCTGTGGTCTCAGGAGAGTGGAATCCTGCCCCGACCTGTGTCCCAGACTTTGCAAGAAGGAGCAGCCAGAGGCACTGTCCTTGAGATGTGTCCTGGGCCCCAGAGCAGTACCAGGTCAGCATCTGCCATGGGCCCTGGCAGAACCACTGTCTGTTTCCCACCAGGGACAATGCCACCCTGTGTGGTACCTGCAGCCTCCTCACTGTTTTCACAACTGAGCAAGCTATCCTGCAAGGAAGATGTGCTGTCTTCTGCAAACATCATGGGGCAGTTTTCAATGAGAAATTTTAAGAGAGAATCCTGTAACACAAAAGGGCAAATGGGGGGAGGGGGTCTCTTTTCATAGGGATGACATGAATCATATGCAAATCACGTTTCACATTTGAGTCCTGGATCTAACAAATGGTGGCAAAGAATTCTGAGAAAAATTCAGTTGATAACAAACATATACATTCCATTTGTATCTAAGAAAGAACTAGGATACTTTCAAGAGTATTTTGGGCACAGACAAAAAAATGCTCTCAATCATCAATCAGTGGCTAAAGTTAAAACCTGTGGGCTCATTTAATAGGTAGCATTTTTTGTTTTGTTTTGTTTTTTGGGGTTTTCTTTTGTTTTTGTTTTTTGAGGGCAGTGTCACTGGCCCTCATATGTGGGACCAAACCAGGGCCGCTGGCTTCCCAAGCCAGCGCTTAAACACCGCGCCATTCAGCCGGCCCTAATAGGTAGCATTTTATATTACTGGTTAACACCTTAAAAACTCGGATAATTTTCAAGTGACCCACATAGGATGTTTGGACTGAAGATATACATTCTCTGCTTAAATTTTATTTATTTTTATTGTTTTATTTTTAATTTGTTTCTAATTTTATTGAAGTTGAAATGACATATACCATCCTTTTAAAATTTATAAAGCATCCAATAGACAAAACGTGTGACATTACCTTCCTAAGTGAAGTGTCTTGTGACTTGGGAAACAGACTTATGTCTGTGTTTTGTGGAAAGATGCATCAGTGTGTCTAATAGTAATGGTAGTGGGTCCTCACCCACTGCCACCTCACACTAACTGTCCCCGGTTTGGCTCTGGGAAGAGCTGTGATCTTATTAGCCATGAGGATGCTTTGGAGTCTTTTACTACTTTCCTCACTGGCCAAGAATCGAAATGGTAGACAGCTATTTTTCTGAGTGAGCCACATAGCTGGGAGGCCCGTGTGTGAGGAGCCATGGGTGCTGCTTGTGGCCCAAGCCACCTAGGATGAGCGTTCCAGAAATGAACTGAGGGGTTGGTATTGTCACCACTGCCTAATGATGAAACCAGCTCTGCAGAACTTGACCCAAGGACACACACCCTCAGTGATTAGGCCTGTCAATCTTGAAAGCCTGGATTTTTTTCCCATCATGCCAGGGTACTCTTAGCTCTGGACTATTTATTCTCATGTTTGACTCCTGGATGGGAAAGAGGTGTGACTCAGATTCCGTGAACTCACCCACCAACCCCATCCAGTAGGATAAATTACTCTACCACTCCCGAGGCACATGATAAGGGTGTACACTTCAAAAAACTGGTCCCTCAGAGATCATACTGCAAATGTTGGGTTAAAGGTGGGGGCTCTGCCCGCCAGGGCCTAGAAGTGAGAGACTGCAGTACCTTTTTGGTGAGTTCCTCATCTAATTCTGAGCCACTTCAGGAAGTAAGTGACAAAGAATGCTTGCGGCCAAGTGGCGCACTGGTTAAGAGCTGGTTTGGGACACCAGCAGCTCCCGTTCGGATCCCACATGTGAGGGCCAGTGATACTTCACTCTACAGCTAACAAGAGCCTCACCTGAAGCTGGGCTGTGCAAGCCCGGTGACGGTATAGGCTGCAGCCCCTGCTGCAGTGGGCTGCCATAGGCTACAGTGAATGGCCGGCAGCCAGCTTGAGCTGCCAATAGCTGCAGTGAGCAACCATCCAGAGGCCATTAACTGATCTGCCTCATCTGGGAAGAGCACAATGATAATACCAACATGGGCCAGTGAAACAATGTCCTCCGCAACTAGACTGAAGAACAAGAAGACAGCAACTTCTCTGTTCCCCTTCCCCAAATCCCCAATGCTGTTCCCCTCCCCGAATTCCCCAATAATATACATTTTAAAAAAAGTTGTCCTAGGAGGGCATCACTGGCCCACAGGAGCTGCTCCACAAGCTTCAAGAGAGAAGAAACACACTTGGAAATTTGGAAATGGAGCCAGTCATTTCTCTTAGGAAGTTGGAAATACATAACAGGAAACAGTACTTCATGTACCAAACCCAGTGAAAATGAAAAAGAATGTAGAATATGGCTTTGAAACCTCTAGGGTGAGATTTGATTTGGGCAAACCTTATTAATATCTAATGTAATATATTTTAAACATTAAAATATATTAACTATAATTAAGTATAAAATATATTAAGCATAGTTTAAAGCTAACACTCCAGAATGTGCTCAACTCAAAATCATAAGCCACCTGATTAAATAAACTAATTAAATTTGAGGATCTCCCATTATTATTCTTCTTTTTTAATTTGGGGGTCATTTTATTTATGTTAGAAGTTTTGTCTTTTTTTTTTTTTTTGAGGGCAGTGTCACTGACCCTCATATGTGGGACCCAATCTGGGGCCGCTGGTTTCCCAAGCCAGCGCTTAACCACCGTGCCACTTGGCCGGCCCTCTCCCATTATTTTTAAGGCAGCAATGTATGGGTGCTATCTCATGGTAAGAGCCTGAGCATTATTATTTTCTAAGAGATGAGCAGAGCTCCAGGTATGAAAACACACAAAGGTGTTCCATTGAATCCAATTCCTGAACCAGGTAGGAACTGCTCTGGTTATGTGCCTGGTGACCAAATGTAGAGCACAGCATGACAGGATGGGCCTCCAGCATCACTCTTAGAACAGTGGTTTGTTCCCCTGTCCATTCCACGTGTTCAGAAGATACAAGATGGTCAAAGATTCCATGTTAATAAGGTTAGGGAACAACAAGCATCAGTTAGAGCAGTAGATACGCGTCTGGTATTAAACTGGCCTCCACAGGTGAGATCCAATGAAAACCTTAGTGATTGGTACTCTTTCAGTGAACAGAGCTGTAAATGCTAAACTGGCATTTCCTGAGTGTATGTGGATTGTGTTGGAGGCATGACCAATGTGGAGTAATCCTGCATCATTACCTCTGGGTTGCAGCAATTCTCTCCTTTGTATTCCCTTCATCAGGAACACCAAGCCATTCATCACAGATCCTGGATGGAAATACGCTTCCTGGGATGTTGCGAAGAAAATCCTTACACAGAGTAAAGAAAAAAGTAATATTATTCTTATAGCAAATATATCTTGGAGAAATTATGGAGAGAACATTTAGTTGGACACCTCAGTGTCAGTCCCCACTTTTTCTTTTGAGGGCAGTATCACTGGCCCTCACATGTGGGATCCGAACTGAGACTGCTGGCCTCCCAAGCCAATGCTTAACCACGGCGCCACTCGGCAGGCCCAGTCCCCACTTTTTTTTAGAGGTCTGCAAAGTGTGACCCATGGGGATCATGGTTCCAGGACCCAAGTGAAGCACTCACCCAGTGACAGGCACTGGGGTTTCTCCAGCTACACTGAGCAGCACACAAACAGCCTGGTTTGTGGTGGTGAAGACAGCTGTCCCCATCACCTGGAGATTTTCCTGTGTACATGTTAGCAAACCAGTACAGACTGAGCAGGTCCTGTGAGAAGTCATCTGAAACCCCATTAGTTTCTTACACAGAAGTACTCATACCCATTTCACTTGTGTATTTTAGACTCAGGGTTTGCTTTTAATTCCTAGCAAGACAAGACATGAAGCAAAACACCATCTTACCCACATATTAAGAGAGACCCAGGTCTTCTGAAATAAGGTACATGGGCTTCTTAGGAGAAAGCAACTCTCAGAATAATTTCTTTCTTCTTCATTTTCTCTTCTTTTTTTGTTTTTGTTTGTTTGTTTGTCTGTAGCTGTGCAAACATTCAGTTCTGCAGACTTATAAGCAGCAGGTGTTGAAAATATATCAAAATCCCCAGTGGGTACCAGCATGGTACGCATTGAAACCACTTGAATGGAACATATTTATCCTCCCCTAATTGAAAACTCTATAAACTAACAGACCAAGACTTCTTGTTCTAGTGGATCCTTCAGGAAATGTCTCTATGCAGCTGTCCTGATTACAGTCCAGCGAATCTTCCTTGTCCTATTGCTTCCAAAGCAATGGTTAGGCCTGGTACTTGGGGAAGGCAGTGAAGAAAATGGGCACCACTGCACGTGTAATGGGATACAGCACCCACCCACAGAAGGAAGAGTTTTTCACTGTTTCCTGTGGAGGGGTCCCAGTACACCTGGAATCAGGGGGCTGGATGGGGAGTCTGGGCAGATACAGGAGCGCCCCACCTAATGTGTGCTGAATGCCTGCCCTCGGAGCACACGCCATGCTCTGTTTCCAGAACCTGTGCCTGGGGTCCACGGGTGAGGCTGAGTGCAGCAGAGCCAGGATATAACCCCAGCAGGGTGCAGCCAGGGTGTCCGCTATTGGACCTCTGTTTACAAACAGCTCTGTGGTGAACACAGTGTGGTCCTGGCAATGTATTTATTTCTGGCTTTGGGCCAGCCCTTTAGTTTGTTTGACATGGTATCATCAAGGCCAAAGTTGCAAAGTCTGATCCAACCAAGAGCAGTCTAATTTAAGGAAAGTAGGAGTATGTAATAACTGTGCCCACAGAAGCCGCCCTCTTGGTAGGCTGTGCTGACAGCAGTGGAACAGGTAGGAGTCTGCAGATGGGCAGCACCAGACACTGGAAAAGCAGACCCAGGCATGTGCCTACCAGAGGGCAACAACCAGCCTGAAGTTTATATACCTACTGTGTGCCACATCTACTGTGGGACCAGTAGAGGTTCAACTCTGAGTCATTTCTGAACTGTTGTGATTGATAACACAATCAAACATTAATGGAGACAAGGAGAGACCAAAGGTACTGAGATTCTAGGACAATTTGCATCACCTGCTTGTAGTATTGCTCCATTAACAGAGTGCAGCTCAGTGCTACTGAAGCACCATCATGGATTGGTGAAATTCTTTCTCTCTGCTATTATTCCACTTACAGAAATGGAACCTGAGAGTTGTGATTTTGCAATATCATTTCAACATTTATCGTTTTTTGACAATCTATAGAATTTAGAATTCCAAACTAATTGTGGCTGCTACACCAATGTGAAACGTCAGATTGACAGAAAGACGTATGTGGTAGGAGCTGGTTACCATGTGACTATAACCCTGGGTGGCAGGTGAAGCATAACAATTCTAACAAAGGATGTCGGGGTGGTAAAGGAAACACAGGGCACCCCACAGGACTTTCAACCTGTGTGCCTTGGGATGTGGAGCAGTGATGATGGCGACCCTGCAGGGCTGCCAGTGGCCTCACTGTGTGTTTTGTGCCTTATCATGAGGCAAAGGTTTGCTGACTATGGTTAAATTCTGTAAATGTTTTCAAATGTTTACTATACATTTTCTGTTGAAATCTACCTTCAATAGGATGATGGTGAGGAATTCATCCAAAGCAGGATTTTGGTGTTGCTAAACATTTTATATGTGTTTGTATTTTGTAATGTTTATTGTCTTACTATTTTGCATGGAGTATTCATGAGTGAAAACGGGGAGGGTGGCGTGTGGGTAGGAAATTATCTCTAACCCATGGTGCTGTCACCCGCAAAGGTGCTGCCTTAAATTTTGACTTGGTGTCGTGTTTTCCAGTTTTTCAGATCTTACTCTATTGTGCCTTTCTTGGTTCTCTGGCAGCCATGGTGAACGTGGCCAGTCGTGTGGCATCAGTGACACTGCAGGTGGATAATGCTAGAACATTCCCTGCCTTTAATTTGGATGCTAGTACATGGATGGATTCGTCGTCTATGTTCACTTTGTCCACAGCATTTAATTTCTCCTTTAGGATTCTGCAGGATTTCATATTGGCCGATTTTCTGAAGATGCCTTCTATGAGCGGCCCTCTTTGATTGATAAAGGACATGATCGCCTGGGGAAGCAGAGAAGAGCAAATGATACTTGTATCCAGGGGCTCGACCCCCACAGGCAGGCCAATGTGCGTGAGAGTGCAGGGTGGGCAGCTGCCGATACAATAGGATTTCGGATTTGTGTGAGTGTGTGTGTGTGTGTGTGTGTGTGTGTGTCTAAATGTATTTTCTACCCCAGAATCCATTCTACATTCATACACAGGAACATTTCAAATACTTCTTGAATCTGATTTTCCTTTTCAGTGAACTTAAACTTTTCAATCAAACCCCTCTGCTTCCAGGCCTTTGCTGTCTCTGCCTCTCCTAGTCCCATCCCCCACCCCTTCTGTCTCTCTGTAGATGCTCTTCCCCAAGTAAGGAACTCTTTCTGCTCACCTCCCATGTGTTTACTCCCCTTTAAGTAATTGTACAAACCCTCCTACCCCCAGGATCTCCTTCCCTCTTTAAAATCAGGTTCCAAATCCCTGTTATCCTTCTCTGATCATGTTCCCTTCCCATCAGCCCCCCGTCACTGTGCTGACTTCCTGTTCTGCCCTCAATGGGGATGGTCATGGGTGTTGGTTCAGACACCCAGTGGATTTGAAATCTGCAATGCTACTCATTTGATGTGTGGCCTGCGCATAGCACATAAACGTTACCAAGGCTTCTCTTTTTGCTGTGTGAAGTGGCATGACGATAATGCTAACTACCTCCTAAACCTTCTGTGAAAGACACAAGGCCTGGGTAGGACCAGCTCATGCCTGAATCAGGGAACCATCATCTCCAGGACGAGCTCTCTGCACCTAGCAAAGTGTGTGGCGAGATGCAAAGCTCACACAGTGCGACAATGGAAACACAGGCCCAGCGATGGGCTTTCCCTGGACATGTCTTGTGAGGATGACTGAGTTCCTGTGTGCTGGAGGGACAGGCTTTATGTGTAAGCATTTCACATGCAGATCAAAGCCACGGGATATACTGGACTTGTGAGACTGAGTGGGCTCAGGTGGAGATGTCATTACCTAAGGGAGACTGAGCGAAGTGTAGCATTTGAGTGTGGCATTCAGGGTAGGAGATGAGGGCAGCCTGTGGGTTGAGGCAGCCTCTCAGATTCATGCACACTAACCTGTCTTTTCAGCAGTCTGAGTCTTGTGGGTTGGTCAGTGCTGAAACCAGCGCTATGGACAAGAGGATCTCTTCCTGGGGTATCTGACTTATGACTCAGCAACACCTAAATGGGAGTTGCTCCTTTAAGTGTCATTCACATAGCTTGTCAGTCAAAGTCAGGGCTGTCTAATGGCAACCCTTGGGGGATAGGGTTAGATGAGAACACTCGATCCTCCCAAGTTCTTCCACCTCAGGAGGCTACTGCACAACAACCTAAGAATCTACAGAATGGGTGCCGGCAGCTTGTCATTTTCACACACATCAGGAAGAGAAGCTCCGAAGAGCTGTCTGGGCTTTACAGGTGGGGGCATCTGTCACCAGCTGTCCTGGCCAGTGCAAGGGCCCCAGTGGAAGTTCCCATGTATGAGACAGTCCCTTTTAGTTATCTTCTGGCCTGAATCAAGGGGAGAAGTGACATCAGTAGTCGTGGTAGTTAATTCATTGAGCCTTACTTCCACCGTTTCCATTTCACAGATAGCTTATTGTGATGGTGACAAGAGGGAGAAACAGTTATTTTATGACTCAGAATACCCATATTCTGAATGTGGCTGGTTGCATCCTTATAGTGTTCATGTGTTCTCCTTTGCCCCATCCTACAAACCGGAAGTTAAACCGATGGGGTTAATTCAAGTTCTCATGAACGAAAGTAAAGAGACAGTAACAAATATATGATGCATTCAGTAGAGACCACAGAAAAGTATTGCCTTAAAAATGAGACTAGGGCCGGCTGAGTGGCGCATTGGTTAAGAGCTGGTTTGGGACGCCAGTGGCCCCTTTTCGGATTCAACATATGAGGGCCAGGGACACTACCCTTTACTGCTTATATGGTGAACAACAGCTCCACCTGGAGATGGGCTGCTGTGAGTACCCAGGACAGCATAGCTGCATCCCCTGCTGCAGAGGGCTGCCATAGGCTACAGTGAGTGTCCGGCAGCCAGCATGAGCAGCTGGTAGCCAGTGTGAGTGGCTGTTCTGTGGCCAGTGACCGATCTGCCTTACCCGACAAGAGCACAATGATGATATCCACATGGGCCAGGGAAACAATGTCCTTAACAACTAGACTGAAGAACAAAAGTACAGCAACTCTCTGTTCCCCTTCCCCAGATCCCCAATGCTGTTCCCCTCCCCCAATTCCCCAATAAAATCTTTAACAACAAGATTTGGCTTGGGACGCCAGCTCTGGGCAACAGGACCCCGGTTCGGATCCCACATGAGGGCCAGTGAGGCTGCACCCTCTACAGCTAACATGGTGAACAACAGCTTGACCTGGAGCTGGTCTGCCAGGTGTTGCTGAAATCAGCATAGGTTGCAGCCACTGCTGCAGTGGGCTCTTGTGAGCTGCCGTGAGTAGCTGGCAGCCAACATGAGTGGCCGGCAGCCGGTGTGAGCCAACATGAGCGGCTGTCCAATGGCTGGTGAGTGACTGCTTCACCGGGGAAGAACACAATGATAATACCAACATGAGCCAATGAAGCGACATCCTCCACAAGTAGACTAAAGAACAAAAGGACAGCAGCTTGTTGGTTCCCATTCCCTGATTTCCCATGCTGCTTCCCTCCCCCATTCACCAATAAAATCTTTTACAAAAAAAAATGGGACTAAATGAGCATTAAAGGTAATTGAGATCCACCCTAGAAGATATAACAAAATGCACTACTCCAAAACATGAAACCGTAATGTCTAACATCCAACCAAAATTACGGCATATGTGAAGAAGCAGAAATTTATGACCCACAACTTGGAGAAAAGTGAGTCAATAAAACACTCCAAAATGAAAAAGATAGTAAAATTAATTAACAGTCAAGATCTTTAAAACATCAAAAATTCAACACACATATTGGATAGTGATAGAAGGTATCCAAAACAAAGAATAGAAGGGGGGAAAAACACTGAAAAAAATTAGTCTCTAGTGACCTGTGAGGCAGTAACAGATGAGTTAATATGCACTTGATTGGAATTCCAGAGGAGAAGGAAAGGAGGAAAATATATATTTGAAGAAATCCTGGCCATCGTTTATCCAATTTGATTTTTAAAAGTTTAAACCTTTAGATCCAAAAAGCAAAATGAAGCTCAAGTAAAATAAATATAAATAAAATCTCTCCAAGTTTCATTATAATCAAACAGAAAAGGTGTTAAAGAGGGTATCTTAAAAGCATCAAGGAAACAGACACATTGCATCCAGAGAAACAACAATAAAATAGCATCAGACTTCTTGTCAGAAATTACACAAATCCAAAGTCTTTGGACTTATCTCACCAGATATAAAATGTTGACAGAAAAAAGTGTCAATTTAAAATCCTACATCCAGCAAATGGATTTTTTTTTCATAAATGAGGATAAGTAAAAAATTGACAAGCTTATTATATAATTTACAAGGATATTCAACAGATTTACAATTCCCAAATGATGTTTTAAATAACAAAGTTGGAGGATTTACACCATCTGATTTCAAGGTTTAGGAAAGCTGTATTAATCAAGGTGGTATAGTAACGGTGAATGATAAACATACAGAACAGCAGAAATGACAATCCAGAAACAGACAGCACTTATACAATTAATTGATTATCAACAAAGGTGTCAAAAAGTCAGTAGGGAAAAGAATAATCTTTTCAGTCAACTGTGCTAGAATAACGATATCTTTATGGATAAAAATGAATCTCAGCTTTCATTATGCTATACACAAAAATAATTTAAAGTAGGTCACATATCTACACAGGAACTAAAACCATAAATCTTTTAGAAGAAAGCATAGGAGAAAATCTTTATGACATTGTGCTAGGCAAAGATTTCTTATTGAAGACAGAATCATGAGCTATAAATGAAAAACATGATAAGTTGGACTTCATCAAAATAAAAACTTTAACTTGTCAAAATATGCTATTAAGAAAATGAAAAGACAAGCTGAAAAATGTGAGAAAATGTTTACAAAACATATATCTAAGGATGTGTATACATATAAAGGCAGAATATGAATATATAAATAACTCAATTCAATAACAAGACCAACATCCCAATAAAGAAATAAACAAAACTTGTTGTTTGTTGATTTATTGATGATAGCCATTCTGACTGAAGTGAGGTTGTATCTCATTGTGGATTTTATTTGCAAGTGCTGGCAGGGCTGTGGGGAAAAGGGGACCATGCTGCACTGTTGGTGCGATTGCAGATTGGTGCAGCCACTATGGAACTCAGTATGGAGGTATCTCAGAAAACTGGAAATGGAACTACCTTTTGACCCAGCAATTCCACTCCAAGGTATTTATCCTGAAAAAACCAAGACACTTATTCAAAAATATTTATGCACCCCTATGTTCATTGCAGTGCTATTTACAATAGCCAAGACTTGGAAACAACTGAAATGCCCATCGGTAGATGACTGGATTAAGAAACTGTGGTATATTTATACAATGGAGTATTACTCCACTATAAAGAAGAATGAAATCGTACCATTTGCAATGATATGGATGGATCTAGAGACTATTATGTTAAGTGAAATAAGTCAGTCAGATAAAGACAAATACCATATGATCTCACTTATATGTGGAATCTGAAAAACTCAATGAATGAGCAAAGTAAACAGAAACTGTCTCATAGATATAAAGGAAAAACAGGGTTGCTAGTTGGGGGAGGTGGGGATGAGGGAGAAGGGGAAGGGATTAGACAGCAAAAATAGGCAACTACAATATTGCCACAGGGATATGAAAGACAGTTCGGGGAATATAATTAATAATGTTGTAAATATTTTGTGGGGTGTCAGATGGTCATATGTCTTGTTAGGGAGACCATTTCATGGATGGAGTAGAGGCTTGATCACTGCACTCTAGACCTGAAGCTGAGGTTGTATAATATTGTACACCAACTGTAATTGAATATATAAATAGTCACGGGATGTGGATTACAATGTGGAAGGGAGTCAGAGGAAGTGTAATAGATATATATGATATGGGGGGAGGAGTGGGGAGGCTAAATGGGGGAGGGGGTTGTCACTTTCAGGGGTAAAAAGTATAATTGCACTGTGTTGTACACCTGAAACTAATTTTAAAAAATTAAAGGAAATAAACAAAAGAAGGGCTGACCGAGTGGTGTGGTGGTTAAGCGCTAGCTTCAGAAGCCAGCAGCCACGGTTCGGTCCCACATGTGAGGGCCAGTGACATTGCCCTCAAAAAAAAAGAATACGAGCTGAGCTCTGAGCAATGGCGGTTCAATGCCAGCCCAAGCTGAGTTGCCACTGAGCTGCCAACAGGTGGCAGGATGGCTCAGCTAAAAAAAGAAAAAAAGAAATAAAAGAAAAAGGTTTGGACACTTTGTAAAAGACACTTAATGGCTAGAAAGCTCATGAAATAATACTCAACATCATCAATCTTCAGGAAAATGGAAATTAAAATCATTATTAAATACCAGAACACATCCATTGAAATGGCTTAAATTAAAAAGACTGGCAATTTTAAGTGTTCACATGGGTCCAGAGAAACTGGAACCCTATATATCGCTGTTGGGAATGTAAAATGTCACATTCAGTTTGCATAAACAATCTGACAGTTTCTTAAAAAGTTAAATATACATTTACCATATACATTACCCCCATGTCTGAAGAAACAATAGCAAGGTACTGTGGTGATTATTGAAAAACATATATAGATATAAATTGTTTGACAATTATGGCACAAAAAGAGTAGGAAGTACATTTTGAAAATTTATATGTTATATGTGAATCAGCATACTTGAAAGAAGGCTGTGATAATTAAATCCTCACTTATCATCATCAATGTGTTCTTGGAAACCAGAACTTTAAGTGAAAAAATGCATAAGGAAACTCACTTAACCAGAGGCTGATTGATAGAAAAAAGAGCTAAGTCCTTACAGTATATTTCTTGTCACAAAACATCACCAAACTTCTACATAAAGCCCAAATGCTTCTAAAATGAAACACTGAAATAAATGAGTTCTACGAACATTTCAGAAAGATGAATAAAAAGAAGTAAGAGGATGATTTTCCAACCGACTGACTCCACTTCAGGGTCCGGGAGCAGGAGCTTCTTCTCCTGGCAGCTAAGGACGCAGGGAGGACTCACCCTCGACAGGATGCCCTTCTGTCAGGGCCATCACACCCACCACATTCACTCGGACAGTGTAGACACACCATTCAATTCACTGTACACCTGTGGGATATGGGAGAAAACCGAGGCCTGGATAAAACCCATGGACATGGGGTGAGGAGTGCAACCTGCACTCTGAGAGCCAGAAGCCACTTACTTAGCACCTCATCAACACTATAACTAAAAGATACTATTGGAGGAACTGCTGTGTATGAACGTATGTATGAGAGAGGTCTAGCTTCTCTTCAGCCCAGGTAGGGCAGAAGGGTCCAGCCAAACTACCTTTCCATCTGCAAGGTCAACCGGGAGTAGGGGCCCAGCCGCTGCATGATGCTCTGCTGTGGTCCAGCACTCCCCGACCAGATCAGACTATGCAGATCATCCCTGGGTGCTTACTGCGCATGCGCAGTGAGCAAGCGCAAGCGGCACTCGGTACCGTGAGGCCTTGCGCCTGGGGTGGCATCGAGAGGGAGTCAAAGGAATTGTAATAGATAGTATGATATGGGGGGGAGGAGTGGGAGGGGAGAATTGGGGGATCAGGGTTGTCACTTGTAGGGGTAAAAAGTATAACTATTGCACTCTGTTGTACACCTGAAGCTAATTAAAAGTATATATATCTCACTGAGATACACGTGCCTTCTTTTCATCAACAAATTCTAGAAATGCTAACAAATATCCCTCCTGCTGGGTCGTGTCACCACACAAGACTGAGTTATGGGGACTCAGGAGAGGGGGAGAGAGGCAAGCTCCCTCTGTTGGTGAACAAGAGGTACTCAAAGTGGATACCATTAGCATCCAGACATTTTCAATTATGGTGAAATACTGCTTGAACATCATTGACCAAAGTGTTTACTTGTATACGTTTTTTGGCACCCCTGCTATTTGTAAAATCTATCAAATGAATATAAAGTTTCATTCATGGAGGATGAATAACTTCTGGAGATCTGAATTACATAATGTATGCAGCTTAAAATCCTGTACTATGTTCTTGAATATTTAAGAGCGTAGATATCATGTTAAGTATCCCTACCACAATAAGAAAAGTTACTTCCACATGTAACCCACAGATATAGTGATTATGATTATCATATCTATGTGTGTGTGCGTGTGTATGTGTGTGTATTATACACACACATACACATACACACACAAATAATATCAAGATCATATAATAAAAAGATGTCATTTTTATTTGTGATCTTAAGATTCCAAACTATTAAAGCAGGAATGTTTTCCTTCAGAAAATTTAGAGATAGAGAACTTACTACAAATATCTTTGAAATAATGAGAACATGAGATTATGATTATATATATAATATATAATAAAAATTCATATACCTTTACAAAAATATTGCCATACCATATTTTATTTCATTTTTCAAGCCCTGAATTATGTTTAGGTGCTATTCTCAGGGCATGTACTGCATATCATTTAACTTCACTATAATCATATCTGATAATCCCACTAACTCCTTTTTCTGATTGGGTGTATTTAAGGGGTTAAGTAGTTTATCCAATTTCACACAACTACTTAATTTTGTTTTCTTTTGTTTTTGAGGGCAGTGTCACTGACCCTCATATGTGGGACCCGAACCGGTGCCGCTGACATCCCAAGCCAGCATTTATCCACTGCACCACTCGGCCAGTTCTCCATTTAATTTTTTTTTTAATTTTTTCTTTTTTAAAAGATTTTATTGGGGAATTGGGGGAGGGGAACAGCGTTGGGGAATTGGGGAAGGGGAACAGACAAGTTGCTGTCCTTTTGTTCTTCAGTCTAGTTGCGGACGATGTTGCTTCACTGGTCCATGTTGGTATCCTCATTGCGGTCTTCCCGGATGAGGCAGATCCGTCACCAGTCTCTGGATGTCTCTCACGGCAGCTATTGGCAGCTCACGCTGTCTGCCGGCCACTCACTGTATTCTATGGCAGCCCAGTGCAGCAGGGGCTCTAGCCAAATCCATCGCCGGGGCTCACACAGCCCAGCTCCAGGTGGAGCTGTTGTTAGGTGTAGAGGGCAGTGTCACTGGACCTCACAGGTGGGATCCGAACCGGGGCCGCCGGCATCCCCAAACCAGCTCCCAACCAATGCGCCACTCGGCCGGCCCTAAAACTTTTATTATTATTATTATTATTATTATTATTATTATTATTATTATTATTAGTTACAGATGTACAAAACAATGCAATAGTTACTTTTTTCACCCCGTACAAAGTGACTCCTCCCTCCCCCTTCCCTACCTCCCACCCTCCATTTACTTTTAAGATTACATGTTTCTGTACATTCTTCCCAACAAATCTCATTCTGTATTGCTTTTCTCCTTTTTATTCTGCCACACTGCTCCTAATAACCCCATGCCTCCGTAAAATCTTTTTATCTCTGCCAAGAATAGGTTCCCTAAGTAATATATGTAATCTTACAGTCCATTTTCAAATCTTGCTCAAAATCATCTTAGTGAATGTTTACTACATGTCCTTTTAAGAGTTAGTTTGCCTTAACAGGAAAGTACGAATGTCTGGGACAGATCTCTGGGTTAGACTGTCAGCTTTTATGGTTCCTAAAACAGGTTCCTAAAACTGTAGGCAAGTCTTAAAGTCTTTTATTTAGTTAGTTATTTGTAATTTAAGCCTGAAGTTTTATATCTTTTACAAAAAGAACATAATAATAATATGGTATTGGAGTTCTAAAAATTAATTGAATATACGTTTATGTAGATTTTGTATATAAGTGGCTGAAGCTGATGTTTATTTAGAAAATTACAGTCACTGTTTTGTGTATTACTCTTTTGGAATCACTGGTGGGTTTTATCACTGGTGGGTTTTCTTATACCTTTTACAGCACCTGCCACATCACCTTATCTTCTTGTCTGCTTTGTCAGTGATGTCTTCTCAGTGGCTAGTGTATTAATTCTTTATTTGTATTAATTACCAATTGATTTTAAGATACTATTCAACTATGTATGTTAATTATTGCATTGTTAGTAAACTCATTGATAAACTCATTTCACCAAAGAGATATAAATTAAAACAAAGGGCACATTTCACCTATTCAAAAACAGAAGTAATCTATAATGTTGCCAGAGCTATGTCTTACTGGCAAGAATGTAGTAAATATGTGTGTATAATGTTGGTGGAGTGGCTTTGGTCAATAAGAAAGTCACACTATTGCTAACATATTGATAAGTGTTATTTTAGAAACAACTTTATAATATGTACATGTATAGAAAAATATATGCAGCATTCCCACCAATAATGCCATTAGCGACAACATGGATAGATCTTGAGACTATTACACTAAGCAAAATAAGTCAGAAAAAAGTCGAGGCTCATTGATTTCATATATGTAATATATAAAACTTAAAGGAACAAGACAAATAAATGAAAAAAAAACACAAACTCATAGACATAGACAATAGTTTAGTGGTTACCAGAGGGTAAGTGGGGGAGAGGGGTGGTAGATGAGGATAAAAGGGATCAAATATATGATGATGGAAGTGAAAAACAAGAAAAAAGAAATACATATGATTAATATGTGTATGTGTGTGTGTGTGTTTGTGTGTGTGTGTGTGTCTTTGTGTGATGTATATATATATTTTTTAACCTTTGGTGCATTAATTCACTGCTGCATTATTTACCTGGAGGAAAACTTGTTGAAAAGAGGAAATTGAGATTTAACACACATGTGATCAGCACTATCTTCTTATAGGACATACAAAAATGTTATGTCATAATTGGAGAGATATAAAATATAACAGGCATTATTTTGTTATAATAAGATGAAAGCATTGAAAATGGGAACTAATGCACAATTGTACACCTGAAACCCATGTAAGTTTACTAACAGTTGTCAACCCAATAAACTATTTTTAAAAATTGAAAAGAAAATGGTAGCTATAGCATTATTATTATTATTATTATTATTATTATTATTATTATTATTATTTAACTGAGCCATTCTGCCACCTGTTGGCTTCTCAACGGCAACTCAGCTCGGGCTGGCTTCAAACCACTGTTGCTCAGAGCTCAGCTCACACTCTTGAGCAAGCTCTTAACCAACTGAGCTACTTGGCCGGCCCTGCATTATATTTTAATAATTGTAAATTCCCAGAAGCATACAGATTGTGCCTAAGTAAAACATGTAGAAAAATTATAGAGAAATTCAGAAAAATAATTTTTTGTTATATTCTGTATTTATGTAAGTGTATTTTCCAATATTAGATTGGAGGTTGTTTTGGAATTTAATTCATGGGAGGAATATTTTTATAGAGGAAAAATCTGTCAGCTAATACAGCATTTTTGTTTCAGGAATAGAAAACTATGTATTTTATCAGATAAAATTCTGTTTATTAAGGACCCTGTTAATTACACAGAGCTTGAAGGTCAGAAGTAGTCTCATGCAGATTTGTTTTTGTTAATTTTGGAAGTTTGTGTCAAAACATAACATTTTAAGGAAATAATAAGGAAAATTGAGACTGAATGAAGCTTTGCATTCCTAAATGCTATCATTATTTTATTTTTTCAATTGCCCTTATTTCTATTTATGTTTTTCTTTGCCTATTTGAAAAACTTCTAAATGCTGAGCTCTAAGCAATGGCAGTTCAATGCACAGACCGAGCTGAGCTGCCAACAGGTGGCAAGATGGCTCAGCTAAAAATAAAATGAAATGAAATAAAATAAAAACTACTAAACAACTAGACACAGTGTGAGAGTGAGCATATTGCCAGTATTTGGGAAGGTGGCAAAAATGGATCACTATTTGACAGTAAAATTTTAGTTTTTCCTTTATCTTGATCATAGTATAGAAGTAGGAGTAAGTAAATCGTAAAAAGGAAGCGGAGAACACATTTTGGTCTTTCTATTTTCTGTAGATTTTCCCTCACCAGCTTCTCTGTTTTCCTTGCTTCCATTTTGTATGTCTCTTTCATTCCCTACTTCTCCTGTGGCTTGTCACTGGGTCACATATGGGTTTCTTAGCCTCCTTACATTACTTAAGCTGTTGTTCTCCACTGTCTATGTAGCTGGTGGTCATTCAGGGAAATGGTAAGACAGGATCTCAGGAAAACAATAGGAAAAAATGTAAGGTGTTCAGAATTTTTAAGAAAAAAGACCAATATATGCCTCAGGAGAAAGCGTCCATAGTTATATTATGTCCTGTGAATAGCGGGGCTATAGTGACTCTTGACTTTCATTTTATCTCAGGCTTTTTCAATGTCTTAAGATTGGCGTAAATGATGTGTGTATATCTAAGTGTATGTATGTGCATATGCTGTCTGGGAGAGTTAGGTATACACCTGTTTCCTGATAAGTACCTTTATTTTTGTTACCCTGAACAATGTGTTTCAGGGCAGCAATGGGAAGCCAGTGAAGTTCCCAGATTTGTCCATGAATGGGGTTTGGGGCGAGGGTAAATGCACTGGTGCTGGGTGCGGGAGGGAATAGGAGTAGAGAACCTCACACTGGGGCTAAGAAGCTCAGTTTTGGTGAACTTGGTGTACGGTATTTTTTGCTCTTTAACTTGGTTCATCTTGGTCACGTTGTGGCAGGTAATCGCAAAGTACTTGTCAGAGAAGCACTTGTTGGGGCACCATTTTGTTTCAAAGTGTGCTTTTTGTTTTTAGCAGTTTCTATCCATGAATGCAGTGGGTGGGGATTGGAAGACACAGGAAACATGCTAACCCAGTATGATGAAAGACTTTCACTTTTCAGTATCAAATGGCAGAATGTTGATGCGCTTGGCAGGAAGCATGAAATTTTAACATTCATTGTAAATTATGTCACTTTAACCAGTATTTGCTAAAGACTGTCAACATAATCTCTGTTTAAATTTGCCTCACTGAAAACTTTAATTCCTTTCTTGCTTTTATGACTTAGTGTTTTAAAAACCTTTGCAAAGATAAAATTATGTGAAATATCTTAAAGAGTAATACATAACCAACAAAAATGGAATTGTGGGGAGAATTGAAAATACGTTTAAGGTAGTTAATCTACATTTTATGAAATGTACATTTTAACTTTGATATGCCGAACCCTATTTCTTTAACTAAAATAAATAGAAACACTATTTATTTTAGGTAAAGAAAACACATTTTTATAAAGTGCAGCCCTCCGTTCTACAGCTCGAAAGAATTACAATAACCTTCCAATCTAAATTTTCCATGTAACTTCTTATCAGTTATCTGTTAAAAAATAAAATGCAATGTTTGTCAATCCAGCCAGGGCTCATTTTCCTCTATATGATGCCAGTTTTAAATAATTTCAAAAAAGTTAGCTCGAGTTTTAAACATACTGTGTCATAAAATTTGATCATTTGTTTATAATTTATATTTTGCCATGCATTACATATAAATTTTATTTATTTATTTACTTACTTATTTTTTACTTTTTAATTTTTTTTATTAGTTTCAGGTGTACAACACAGTGCAATCGTTATACATTTTACCCCTCAAAGTGTCAACCCCCACCCCCAATTCACCACCCCACTCCTCCCCCCATATTGTATATATCTATTACTCTTCCTCTGACTCTCTTCCACAGTATAATCTACATCCTGTGACTATCTGTATATATTCAGTTACAGTTGGTATACAACCTCTGCTTCAGGTATACAGTGCAGTGATCAAATCTCTACTGCATCCACGAAATGG
>CM066742.1:6389877-6539877 GCA_033961575.1 Aselliscus stoliczkanus | reverse complement strand
ACTGGCCACATTACTAATTATTTCCTCTCAGGAGGATGAAACAAGCGATTATATTATGAGGAGTGATAAGAGACCAAGAATTTGTCATTGCCCCATATAAGTCAGATACTCAATAAGAATTAGTAGCTTTCCTACTTTTAACTGGAATTCTATCATCAAATATATGAAGGCATTGAATAAGCTTTTGCGTAATGAATGAATTTATGACTTAGTAGTGTAATTGTTCATGAATGTAACCCACAGTAATATTGGGTTGTTGGAATAGTCATAATTTATTTTTCTATGTTTTTCATTGCAAAAATGCATCATGACTTTTCTGACAACCCAATACTATGAAAACTGTGACTTAAAAAAAAAGAAAGAAAAAATAGCTGTAATTGAATTATAACTTAGCTAAACATGGGCCTGCAAACATAAGCAAAAATACATAATATCACAAAAAACTGGTTAAATCATTATTTTAAAATATCTGTTTCCAGATAAGGTCACCTGTATATTAACATTTAGAAACATTTCATTTACCTGTATAGAAACATTTATGATTCTACAATTTTTAACTTCAAAAGATGTAACAATTATTTTTTGGCTTTGGATACATTCTTAAAACCCTAGACAACATAAATCCTATTGTCAGCAGTTTCAAGAGGCCTCACGCAGGGAGCAAACCAGAAGTAACAAAGATATTTCTGAGCATGTCTACAATAGCTGAGTTTTGCTTGGATCACATTAGATAGTGCTCTTTCTGTAGGCTATTGCTTAGGACAAAGCAGGCAGCATTTTTCTTATTCCAAGTCTTCTCTAGGAGTGCAAGGATAGAGAATCAATGGTGAGTCTCTCAGAAACACTAATGATGATGATGGCAAGGAAGGGCTCTACCAGAGCAAGAGCAGTCCACAAATTAAGAATCTGATTCACATAAAAAACAGCAAAAGAAAAATAAACAGGTGGGACTACATCAAACTAAAGTTTCTGCACAGAAAAACATACACACACAAAAATAAAAAGCTACCTAATGAATGGGAGAAAATACTTTCAAATTATAAGGGATTAATATCCAAAATATATAAAGAACTCATACAGCAAAATTAAAAACAATAGAATTTACGAAATGGGCCAGGAGTCTGAATAGACATTTTCCCATAGAAAACCCATAGATGGACAAGTACATGAAAAGATGCTCAGTATTACTAATCATCAGAGACATGCAAATCAAAACCACAATGAGAAATCACCTCACAGATGTTAGAATGGCTATTATCAAAAAGACAAGAAACCATTGAGCCAGCTGAGTGTTTCAGTTGGTTAAGAGCATGAGCTCTGAGCAACAGGGTCACCAGTTCAATTCCCACATGGGCCAGTGAGAAGCTGCTGAGCTGCCAAAGGGAGGCTGGATGGCGACTGGACCTGGAGCTGAGCTAGTTGTGCCCTCCACAACTAAGATTGAAGGGCAGCAACTTGGCTGTTCCCCTTTCCTAATTCCCCAACAGTGTTCCCCTTCCCCTATTCCCCAATAAAATGTTTTTTTAAAAAAGATAAGAAATAAATGTTGATGAGGCTATAGAGAAATTTTACATTTCCACACTTGTACATTGTTGGTGGGAATGGAAATTAGTGCAACCACTACGGAAAACAATATGGAGTTTCCTCAAAAAATTAAAACTAAAGCAAATATACTTCTGGGTTATTTACCCAGAGAAAATGAAAACAGTAACTCAAAAGACATAAGCACCCCTATGTTCACTGCAATATTATTTACAACAGCCAAGATAGGGAAAACGACCTAAACATCCATTGATGAAGTAATGGATAAAGATGGGACACACACACACACACACACACACACACACACACACACACACGAGGTATGACAATTGTTCACAAACTCATCCTAGAAAAGTGCACATTGCTGACTATCACTATAGTCACCTTTGAACCACTCTCCTTGGGAAGCTATGCACCTGAAGTAACAGGACTCTTAGTTGCTAGCCCCCACACCCAGCCTCTCTGTAATAAAAGATTGTTAAAATTTCCCTTAGACTGATCAAGAAATTAGACTCCCCTAACTGCTTGCTACACTCCACGGGTTTTAACCACCTCTTATCTAAACACAAGGCCAAACTACCTATGTGACATAGGCCAGCTGTGTCTTTTGTCTGGATAAACACAAGGCCAGACTATTTTCTCCAATTAATTGTTACTTATTTATAGCCTCTGTGGATTTCCTTGCTTGCTACATTTTGGTGCTATCACACTTACTACATTTAGTACTGTTATTGTATAGCTTTTTGTAACTTACTTGATATAATTAGTGCTGTCAAAACTGTCTAAGATTTATGGAAATCACCTGTAAACTATAACCTTACTTTACTTGAGATTTTTGTCTATAAAAAACCTCTCTCTTCTTTTGCTCGGGACTGTGAGTTTATTCAGGGCATGAGCCCACTCACAGTCTCTGGCCACAAATAAAACTCCAAAACAACAGTTTCAGTTTGTATTTACTTGCTGGGTACAACACACCGATGCCAGCACCTAGTCCACCCTTCAAAGCCATTTTGGAATTCTTTTTCTGGAATAGCCAAAAGAGCTGTCATTGTATTATCCTTCATGTCCTGAATGTCATCCAAATGTTTTCCTTTCAATATTTTCTTTATCTTTGGGTAAAGAAAGACGTCATTGGGACCAAATCACATGAGTAGGGAGGGTATTCCAATATAGTTATTTGTTGACTGGCTAAAAATTCCCTCACAAATAGTGCCGTGTGAGCTGGTGCGTTGTCATGATGCAAAAACCATGAATTGTTGGTGAAAAGTATAGGTCTTTTTCATCAAGCTTTTCTTTTCTTTTTTTAAAAGATTTTTATTAGAGAATCAAGGAGGTGAGCATTGTGTTTTTCCAGGACCCATTAGCTCCAAGTCAAGTTGTTGCCCTTCAATCCTAGTTGTGAAGGGCACAGCCCAGCTCCAAGTCCAGTTGTTGCTTTCAATCTAGTTGTGAGGGGAGACAGCTCCACATCCCATGCAGGAATCAGACTGGCAACCTTGTGTTAAGAGCATATGCTCTTACCAGCTGAGCCATCCAGCTGCCCATTGGCAGCTCAGTGGCAGCTCAGCTTGGGCACAGTTCAGTGGCCTATGAGGGAATCGAACCAACAACCCTTTTGCTCAGAGCTTGCGCTCTAACCAACTGAGCCACTTGGCCAGCCCTTGTCTAGCTTTTTCACACAGCCTTTTCAGCACTTCCAAATTGTAAACTTGTTTTTTTGTCTAGATGGTACAAATTTATAATGAATAATCTCTCTAATATCAAAAAAGGTTAGCAACTTTGTTTTATACTCTTGATTTGGACTGAGGAAAATTTTTGGTTGTGGAGAATTGGCTGACCTCCCTTGTGCACTCTGACATTTTGTTTCAGGGTCATATTGGTATACCCATGTTTCATCACCAGTGATAACACGGCCCTAGACATCTTGTCTCTCCAAAAAGTCTTGGCAAACTTCAACTCTCCTTTGTTTTTGTTCATCAGTGAGCTCCTTTGAAACCATTTTTGCACACACATTTCTAATGCCAAGATTTTCAGTTAAGATTTTCCTGTTTCTCTATCGATGTTTACTTGGCATGCTATGCTTCTCACAGTCAGTCAATGATTTTGACTCACAATTCAATAAGTTTTTGCAATATTTTCATCAGTTCTGCTTGTTACTGGCTGCCCTGGCCTCTCTTCATCAGTGAATCATTCTCTCCCCACAGAAAAATATTTAATCTATTTGTACACTGCCATTTTCTTCATGGAATTATCTCCATTAAGTTGGACTAATATGTCCCTGATTTCACTTCCACTCTTGCCAAGTTTAACAAGAAATTTAAGATTTGCCCTTTGCTGTAATTCAAGCTCAGACATTCTTATGACAGCACACAAAAACATGCAACAACAATAATGAAGGCCACTCAGCAAGACACTGCCACACACTGACACAAACACAGCTGTGAAACACCGATATACCAAGTTTATGAAACCTCACTGAGCTGAGCTGTTTGTACAGTGCTGCCAATGTAAGCACATGGTGGCAAGTTTGTGAACTTAATTGCCAGACCTTGTATACACACACATATATTTCCTATCTGTTAGGTCCTAAAAGCAATAAAAATAAGCACAACTAGCACCCAGACCTTGGTTTCTAATGCTATTTTCCAATAAAAGGAACAGGGACTTTTAGAGAAATGGCTGATTCTAGGACTGGGGCAGAAAATATATAAGATGAGCTTGGAGAGTGAGAAAGTAAGGAATTTCTAAAAAATCAATCAAACAATCCACATGGATGGGGGATATTAAAGGGATGCAGAATCTGAAAGAGCTGTCAATGGCCAAAGTTGGAACAATTTGAGAAATAAAGTGAATTAAACAGAATTGGATTATAATTCAAAGTAAATAATTTATGTTCTTATTAATACAAATGACTGAATAAATAAATAAATAAATAAATAAATAAATAAATAAATAAATAGGGCAGAAGAGATAAATCTACTTTGCAAAGAATTCCAAATAATTTATGTAGATGTTTGCTTCTAAGGAAGGAGAACATAAATTTCTATTCCTTCAATGTGAAATGCACATAGAGACTTCTTTCCATAGAGCACAGTATGGAAAGGAAGGAAAATTAATTTTATGGTGGAGAACTTGTAAAGCACCACCTAAGTTGTCCAGGTCAACAGCAACAGTCATAACTCATGTTGTTAACAGATCCTTCATATGGTGAGATGAAAATGGTACTGCATCTCCATGGTCATCCTCCCTAAACCCCATATCCTCAGTCTAATCATCAGGAAAATACCAGGCAAATTTCATCAGAGGGGCATATTACCAAATGCCTGATCTATTGATCTATCTATTTTCAAAACTGTAAAGGTTATTAAAAACAAGGTGAGTCTGAGAAGCTGCCATAACCAATAGGAGCCTGAAGAGACATGAGGAACTAACTGAATAAGATAATAGAACAGAAAAATACATTAGATAAAATACTAAGAAAATCTGAATAAACTATGAACTTTAGTCCATATTTTTCATTAACTGTAATAATACAAAACAACTGCAAGATATTAATAACAGAGGAAGCTGATTTAAGGGGCATATGAGAAATTCCTGTTCCAACAAATTTTTCTGTAAATCTAAAACTTAAAAAAAAATAAAGTCTACTTAAAAACAAAAGAATACAAAAGTTTTGGGAGCAGAAAAAGTAGGGAAAACGTATGAAAATGTTGAAGACTTTGTAGGAATTTGAGACAGCAACACAATGTTTTGTGTGGTGGGAATACTGTAAACAAAGTATAAAAGTAGGGAAATGCTGAGTGTGTCAGAGAAAAACTGAGCAGCCCAGTATAGTAGGAGTAAAAGGTGCAAGGATGGTAGTAGAGGAAGCAGTGATAAAGAACAGGGTGAATAAGAGGGTTGGGAAATGATGGAATATACAAAGCAGTGTGATTAAGGAACTCCTTTATAGGTAGATTTGGAATTCTTTTCAATGTTATGGGTAATATCAAGGGTAATTTAGTAGGGATGTGGTACAACGAGCTGTTCAAGGAAAAACCTTTCAGAAATATATGAGTGTAATAATTTAACAACAACCAGCAAGCAGTTGAAAATGTAATTTTCTTTCCAGAAAAATAAGTAAGAGTTCCAAGGAAACTTTGCTTTTGGTTTTCACATTCCAGGAGGATTCTCTGTCAATTATGTCACCGAGGAAAAATTGTTCCTCAGTGACATATATTCTGTGGTTATTGGTTCAGAACATTAGTATTATTTATATATAGAGAGATTTCACAGCATGAAGTCCAGCAGTCCTAAGTAAAGAATTTTGTATTTCTTAATAGAAAATAAGAAATAGTTATAAGACATCCAGATAAATTTTTTTAAAGTTGAAGAAGTTTTTATAAACCTTAAAAATGATAAAGTTGTAAGTGTTAAAGTCTGACAATGAGGCAGCGATAATTATGAATTAGAAAGATGTATAAAAAACAGTGAGTTATTTTTATGAAGTACATTAATTAAAACAAAGGAAAGACACTCATTACTCACCTGTGAGGCTTATGGCCTGTCTTCTCATCACCAGAAAGAGAAGCCACCAAAAATGTCAATATTACCTATGATATGGCACGGAATCCTGGAGATGAGGTGGAGAGAAAGCAGTTTCCTTGCCCTCTTTATTTTTAGTTTAGAGCATGTACCCAAGGTTTCTTTTATTTATTCCTGTTACAACCTATTACTTATTTGCACTAACAAAGGCAAAACTACCCTGGGGCTTATATTTTAAAATATTTTTAACAATACAAATATATAGGATATATATAATTAATATAACTTTAACTTGGATCTTATCATCTCTGTGAAAAGGAAAGTGGATTCTAGGTGAGGACTTGCTATTTGGGGTTTTGATTGTGTATAATTACTTAATCTACTTATACCTATACCAGTGTTATAGATATCATTTCTTACCCTCTGAGAATAAGGGATTACGCCAGTATTTCAGGGTTAAAGGTCTTTCCTCTGAAGAAATTTATTATAGTCACTGTCCATAATACATTCTTCTAATTATGTTACCAGGCATTTGTAGGTAACTTGCTTTATCTGAAGTCTTTTCACCTTCCTATCAAAAACAAAACCTCAACACCGAAGGTCCATTATACTTTAAAACATAAAATGAGTCTCATTAGGAAACTGCTTTTTGTTTGCATACCCATTATCATGCTTCTGTGTACTTGGGAGTTCCTACCTCTTTGCAGTGTAATCTCCAAATTTAAGGTATTACAATCAGTCTGTGTGGCAATAGCGAATTTCATTAAAGACACATTTATTATGCCTTTTCTTCTAGCTTTAGAATATTCTAATATTCTTTCTGTATGGTTTTTGATTATTTATCTGCATCATAATCAATGTATCCCTGTAATCTTCATAATGATTATTTCTGTTACTGTCTCTTACATGTCCTAATATCATGTCTATATTAAGAGATTTGAACCACAGAATAGTGAATAAATTTTCTTAAATCAGAATTTTGGGATAGATAGATCTTCTATCAAGACTCCATATCATCATTTGCATAGGACATGCTATCCTCATACAATCAAAGATGTATCAGGGAGCCGGCAGAGTGGCACGGTGGTTAAGTGCTGGCTAGGGACGCCAGCGGCCCCGGTTCGGGTCCCACCTATGAAGGCCAGTGACACTGCCCTCAAAAGAAAAAGCAACTAAGAAATGTATTACACACTACAAGTGGTAAACATGCTTTAACATGAACAACTTAACATATGGTATAAAGAGTATAAAATGATATTTCTTGCAATAGAAAATGGGGAAGAGATTTTTTTAAAATGGGCAAATGTACAACCTCAGTTTTTGAAGGAGACGTTTTTTTGTTTGTGAAGTTGACACAGGAAGAGTTAATTTGGCAAAAGAAATAAATAAGCCTTAAAATAACAGCCTGAAATACTGGGGTGAGCTTACAAATAACCATAAGATATACTGGGATAATCTTTGAAAAAATAAAGGTGAAAAGAAGATAGGATGGAGTGACTCTGAGTGCAATGTTAAGAAATTCTTATTTAATAGAATCACTGAAAAGTTTAAAGGATATGGGAGACACATACTCAATAGATCTTAAGATCCGGGGAATAGGGGAAGACTATTTTATCCATTAGTCCATTAAAGATTGGTGCAAAATAAATTCTCAATCACTACAGTAAAATAAATCATAATATGTATTTTACAAAAATCACATCTTTCAAAGGATGAAAACATTTGTTAGGGAGAGAAGAGCAAAATTAGGGACAGGAAGATCAGCAACTTATTATGATGCCCACATTAATCAATATGCTCATATTATTTTATTTCTTCAAGAACTGAATACCTATTTGAATGTAAAGGTCCTGCTTCAATACAAACTTTTCTCAAGGTCTCCCACCAAATAACAGGAACTCATCTTGCTGTGCTTCCTCTTTGTAGGCTTTTTTGCTATTGGAATTATTTCCATGAATTGCATAAGCTTTTTTATATAAACATGAATCTCATTTCTGCTGTAACAACATTTGTGATGGTTTCTTCTAAATTTTTAAGATCTCTGAAGGCTGAATGCCTATTTACACTTACAGTAAAATGCAAATGTAAAAATACAGTATAATGCTAAAGCATTTCAGACTCCATAAAACAACACTGTCCATTAATTTTGTGACAAAAAGAAGAGTGATGGATAAATAATTTAGGCTTATATATCATTATGCCACCCTAAAAAATTAGAAGGATAAAAAGGTTCTAGAAATACTATTACTTGAAGTACAGAGCTAGAATATTATCAAAAGATGTTTACGTTTCTATGCATAGCCTTGGTAGCAGCCTCAGCATCTTCAGGGCTCTCAAATGTAATAAAAGCAAAACCTCTGGACTTTATTTTCCAATCCGTCTTCAAAACAACTGTAATACATGTAAACCTTTCAATTTAATATGTTACATAAAGTTGTACTTTTCATATTTTCAAAACTATCCATCTATTTTACAATTATTTACAAGACCCCCGTAACCTAAGTTGATGTCCTAGACCAGCATAGTTACAGATTTCTGCAAGTAATTCAAAAAAATAAATCTCACATCTTGCATCATTATTAGTATTCAGAAAAGTCTACCTTTAGCCTATCTTATCCTATGTCATGCCCTACCTCCACAATACACTTACTATATTGGTTCTTCCCACTTATCAGTAGTAAGACACCATTAGGTGGAACATTTAACTCATTGCTATGTGTGCTTTCCCAATATAAAACAGAAACTTAAAAAAAATGCTTATAGGGTCAGACGAGTGGTGCAGTGGTTAAGCGCTGGCTTGGGAAACCAGTGGCCCCGGTTCAGGTCCCACATAGGAGAACCAGTGACACTGACCTCAAAATAAATAAATAAATAAATGAGTGAATGAATGAATAAATAAATAAATAAATAAATAAATAAATAAATAAATAAATAGCTTATATAAGTTTCAGGGACCGAAATAATTGAGCTGTCAGTAGTATATATCTTGCGCACATTTACTTTGAGTAGATGTACATGGAGATTCTACAGTTACCTTCCATCATGGGACCAAATTTCCCAAATGCTCCTTTAAGAGTCCTTACATTGATCTGCATATTGAGTGCTCCTATGAATAGCTTCCCATGTTGTTCTTCCTTCAGCATTGTTCCTGTAAGCAGTTTTAAAAATGTATGTAATGCACAGCAAAATATAAATTATAAACCAAAGGATCAAATTTTATGACACAGCATGTTTAAAACTAGAGCTAATTTCTTTGAAATTATTTAAAACTGGTAACATGTAGAGCAAAATGGGCCCGGGCCAGAAAAAAATTCCATTCTTGTATTATTCTTTTACAGATACCTGATAAAAAGTTACATGTAAAATTTAGATTGGAAGGCTACTGTATTCTTTTGAGCTGTAGAATGAAGGACTTCATTTTATAAAAGTGTGTTTTTTTAACCTAAAATAAACAGTTTCTGGATTCTGCATATCAAACTGTTAAAATGTAAGTTTCATAATGTACCTTAAATGTATTTTCAGTTCTCCCCACAATTATCTTTTTGTTGATTATGTATCACTCTTTAAGATGTTTAAAGTAATTTTCTCTTTCCAAGGGTTTTTAAAATGCTAAGTCATAGAAGCAAGGAAGAAATTGAAGCCTTCAGTGAGGCGAATTTAAACTGAGCTTATGTTGACAGACTTTAGAAAATACTGTGACATAATAGTTACCAAAAAAAAAGTGACATAATTTACAATGAATTTTAAAAATTGATGCTTCCTGCTAAGCGCAGTGACACTTGTGTCAGTTGATGACTGCAAAGTGCAAGCTTTTCATCATACTGGCTTAGCATATTGCCTATGTCTTCCAATCCCCGCTGCATTAATAGATAGAAACCTCTAAAAACAAGAAGCACCCGTTGAAAAAAACAATCAAGCTCTGACAAGTGCTTTACGACTACCCACCACAACGTGACTGAGATGAACCAGTTAAAGAGCAAAAAAGACTGTACACCAAGTACACTAAAACTGAGCTACTTTGTCCCAGTGGAAGTTTTCTCTATTCCTATTTCCTCCCGCACCCAACACCAGTGCATTTACCTTCGCCCAAAGCCCCATTCACGGATAAATGTGGATAACTTCACTGGTTTCCATTGCTGCCCTGAAACACATTGTTCAGGGTAACAAAAAAATAAAGGTACTTAGCAGGGAACATACCTAAACCTACCTCTCCCAGACAGCATATGCACATACATATACTTAAATATACACACATGATTTACTCCCATCGTTAAGACATTGAAAAAGCCTGAGATAAAATGAAAGTCAAGAGTCATTCTAGGGCTGGCTGAGTGGCACAGTGGTTGAGGATGGTTTGGGAAGCCAGCGGCCCCGGTTCGGTCCCACATATGAGGGCCAGTGACACCGCCTTCAAAAAAAAAACAGAGTCATTCTAGCCCCTCTATTCAGAGAACATAATATACCTACAGACACTTCCTCCTAAGGCATAAATTGGTCTTTTTTCTTAAAAATTCGGAATACCTTACATTTTTTCCTATTCTTTTCCTGAGATCCTGTTTTACCCTTTCCCTGAATGACCACCAGCTACATAGACAATGGAGAACAACAGCTTAAGTAATGTAAGGAGGCTAAGAAACCCATATGTGACCCAGTGATGAGCCACAGAGAAAATAGGGAATGAGAAAGACATACAAAATGGAAGCAAGGTAAACAGAAAAGCTGGTTAGGGAAACATCTAAAGAAAACAGAAAGACCAAAATGTGTTCTCTCTTCCTGTTTATGATTTACTTATTCCTAATTCTTTATTATAATCAAAAATCAAAATAAAGGAAAATAAAATTTTCCCATCAAAAGTGATCCATTTTTGCCACCCTTCCAAATATTGGCAATATGCTCACTCTCACATTGTGTCCAGCTGTTTCGTTTCTAAAATGCGCAAAGAAAAAATAAATAATAGAAATTCAGAAAGGACAATAAAAAAACAAAATAATGAAAACATTTAAGAATGCAAAGTCTCATTCAGTCTCAATTTTCCATATTGTTTCCCTAAAATGTAAGGTTTCCACCAAAATTTTCAAAATTAACAAAAACAAATCCACATGAGACAATTTCTGATCTCCAGTTCTGTATAATTAACAAGATCCTTAATAAACAGAATTTTATCTAGTAAAATACATACATTTCTATTCCTGAAAAAAAAAATGCTATATTAGCTGACAGATTTCCCACTATAAAAATCATTCCTTCCATGAATTAACTTTCAAAAACCAATCTAATCCTGCAAAATACACTTACATAACTACAGAATAAAACTAAAAATTGTTGTTCTGAATTTCTCTACAGTTTGTCTACGCATTTTACATAGGCACAATTTATAGGCTGCTTGAAATATACAACTATTAAAAAATAATGGTATAGCTCCCAATTTCTTTTCTTTTTTGTTTAATTAAAGTTTATTGTGGTGACAACTGTTAGTAAACTTATATGTTTTTCAGGCATACAATTGTGTAATAGCTCCCATTTTCAATGCTTTTATCTTATTATAACAAGCAAAATAATGCCTGTTAAGTTTCATCTGTCTCCAATTATGTCATACTTAGGATTTCTCTAGGTCCTATAAGTAATACAGTGCTGATCACATGTGTGTTTATATCTTAATTTCCTCTTTTCAACATTTTTTCCTTAAGGTATATAACCCAACAGTGAAGTCATGCACTAAAGGTTAAAAAATATATACAGGGCTGGCCAAGGGCACAGTGGATAAGAACTGACTTGGGACGCCAGCAGCCCCGGTTTGGGTCCCACATATGAGGGCCAGTGACACACACATACACATATTCATCGTATGCATTTTTTTTATTTTTTTTCCTTCCATCACCATATATTTGACCCTTTTACCCTCATCTACCACCGCTCTCCCTCCCTCTTCCCTCTGATAACCAAGAAACTATTGTCTGTGTCTGTGAGGTTTTTTCCCCCTATTTATTTGTCTTGTTCCTTTGTTGTTTTAAGCTTTATGTACCACATATCAGTGAAATCAATGAGCCCCGACTTTTTCTGTCTGACTTATTTTGCTTAGCACAATAGTCTCACGATCAATCCATGTGGTTGCAAATGGCACTGTTAGTAGGAATACATACATGTATTTCTATACATATACATATTATAAAATTGTTTCTAAAATAACATTTATCAGTGTTTTAGCAATTGTGTTCATTTGACCAAAACCACTCCACCAACATTAAACACACATATTTACTATATTGTTGCCAGAAAGACATTAGATTTGCCATCGCTCTGACAACATTATATATTACTTCCGTTTTTATTTTGAACAGGTGAAACGTCCCCTTTCTTTTCATTTATATCTCTTTGGTGAAAAGAGTTTATTAATTAATTTACTAACAATGCAATACATAATATAAATAATTGAATGGTATATTATAATCAATTGGTAATTAATACAAATAAAGAATTAATACACTAGCCAGTAAAAAGACATCACTGAGAAAGCAGACAAGAATATAATGTTTTGCGGCAGGTTCCGTAAAAGTTATGAAAAAACACACCAGTGACTCCAAATGAGTAATACACAAAACACTGACTGTCGTTTTCCAAATAAACATCAGGTTCAGCCACTTGCATTCAAAATCTAAATATACATATATTCAGTTAATTTTTAGAACCCAATAACTAACTGTATTATTATTATGTCCCTTTTGCAAAAGAAGAAACAAGATATAAAACTTCATGCTTAAACTAAAAATAAGTAAATAAATAACGTTTTAAAAAGACTTTAAAACTTGCCCACAATTTTAGGCATAAAAGTTGACATTCGAAACCAGTGATCTGTCCCAGACATTCGTACTTTCTTGTGAAGAAAAACAAACTCTTAAAAGGACATGTGGTAAAATATTTACTGAGATGATTTTGAGCAGGATTTGAAAATGGACTGTAACATTACATATATTACTTAGGGAACCTATTCTAGGCTGAGATATAAACATTTTGCAGAAGCATTGGGTTAAGAGCAGTGTGGCAGAATAAAAAGGAGAAAAACAATACAGAATGAGATTTGCTGGGAAGAATATCCAGAAACATCTAATGTTGACAGTAAAAGGATACCTGAGGGGAATAAACCACATTTTCACGTGATCAAATAGGACGATGTCAGGCATTTGTGGTAGATGAAAAAGGAAAAACAAAACAAAATATAACATGAAGCATTACTCTTGCTATGCAAATAAGACACTTAACTAGAGTTTTAGAGCAGCTGTTAAAATCATTTTGACCAGAAACACAAATGTCTACAATATGTAATGTGTGTGCCAATTAATACAATAATTTGAAGGCTGGCAGACCAAGAATAGAAGCTTCAAAATTAAGTAGTTGTGTGAAACTGGATAAACTACTGAACCTCTGAAATACACCCAATCTGAAAAAGGAGTTAGTGGTATTATCAGATACGATTATAGTGAGGTTAAGTGATATGCCCTGAGCACAGCACCTAAAACATAATTGAGGGATCAAAAAATAAATTAAAATATGGTGTGGCAATATTTTAATGACTTTTCTGTTAAGTAGGGGCCTGAGTTTACTTTGTAACCTTACTTCTTTAGGCACTTGTCAAAACATTGGAAACTGTTCTTTTAAAAAATGGCAATGCTTTAGATGTTTTGCATAAAGTAAACAATCATTGTATACCTTTACTAGTTACATACCAAAAGGGCATGTAAAAAGAAATGACAGAACACACATATACAACTCTACTGAGGAATACATTAACAATAGAAAGAAATGAAAAAAGTATAAGAAATCTTTGGTGCAGTATTTTGACAGTGATTTTGGAAATGAGATAATAGATGATTCAAGAAAGCACAATTCTGAAAAAATTTTGGAGCTTCCAGTAAGATGGCAGAATAGATGGACGCTTTCCGAACTGCCTCCCAGGATCACATCAGAATTACAAATAATTCATACAACATTTAACCTCGGCAGTCCCCTAAACACTAGATGAACAGAACCTCTAAATGAAAGACCTAAAGAGGAGGCCACGTCAAGTCTGGTAGGAGGGGCAGACGAGAGAGGCCGAGCCCCTTGAGGGATGCCCCAGCTGTGTGGGGAGGCTTCTCTGGTTGGGGGAAAGAACCTCCGGCCCAACACCAAGCTCACTAGCCCAGAGTTGCTTTGCCAGGAAGAGGAGTTCCACGATAGCGGGCGTTAGAAATTAGTGAGGACTCATTGCTCGACTCGTGGAGGCCGAGGGTGGCTGGAGAACCAGTGGAGGTTAGCACACTGGCTCGCTCACCAGTGTGCACTCACCCAGTTCCTGTTGGAGGGAGTAGCTGTGTGAGCCGGGCCCAGGAGCCTGTGGGGAAGGACTGAATTGAGCATCTCTGGTGCAGAAGCTGGAGGTTTGGGGATCATTGTCTCACTTTTGCGGAGCTTGCACATGAGTGGTGTACAGGAGGGTGCCACTTTTTCATGGTTGGGCCCTCCCACAGTGGGTCAGATCCGGGATCCCATTGGTCTGGTGAATTTGGTGCAGGAGTGTGTACGTGCCTGCGAGCGTGCACATGGGGCCTTCGATTCCCAGCCTCCGCCCTGCTTGTGCTGCATTGCCAGGGAAACACCGGGCAGCTGCCCTCCGTCTCCATCAGGCTGCTCACTGAGATGCAGGATTGCATGAGCCACCTTCAGTCCCCACTCTCTGAACTGTTTGTGCAGAGTTGCAAGGCTTGGGATTGGCTGTTGGGCTGCTTAGCCTGATCTGCGGGCAATTCATTGGGATGGGCTGAGATGGGGAGTTTTCCTGAGAGTGTTTGGCAGAGAGTGGTGCACCTGCGTGATCCGATGGAGGCTTTCCTGGTGTGTTTGAGTGGCCTGATTGCTGGTGCAGAGTGCATGCTGCTCTTACTTGGTGGGGGCCACTGACCACATCAAGTGGTGCCTTGGGGGCCTGGCCCACCCACCTAGAGCTGTGTTGCCAGAAGCACCCTGAGCCCCTGGTGCCTGACCCCCATCTCGACAAGCAACAGACGGTTTTTTTTTTTTGCAGTAGTGGACATTCTGCAACAACATGTGAAGGTTTTCTTTTTTTGATAGTGAGCACGGTTCCAGAGCACACAGCAGCAAATTGTGGAAAGCTCACTGCAAGCCTCAGCAAGTGGTCTGCAGATTAAAGAGGACAGAGAGCCCACACACCTGTTTTCTTTTCTTTCTTTTTCTTTTCTCTTCTTTCTAGGTGATCTACCTAATACATCGAAGCATTCATGGAACAACAGCCAGAATGAAAAAACAAAGAACCCTGTCCCAAGTAAAAGATCATAAAAAACGTCTAGAAATGGAACTAAATGAAACAGAGGTATCCAAACTTTCAGAGACAGAGTTTAACATTTATGATACAAATGTTTAAGGAACTTAGCGATGACATAAAGAAGGATAGGAAAACTATAAAAAGCAGCCAGTTAGAACTAAAGAATACAATAACTGAAAGGAAGAACACACTCGAAAGAATCACCAGCAGAATAGATGAAGCAGACGAGCAGAGAGCGGATCAGCGAATTGGAAGACCAAATAGCAGAAATAACTCAGCTGGAACAACAAAAAGAAAAAAGAAAAAGGAATGAAAATAGTTTAAGAGAGCGCTGGGACAACCAGAAACGCAACAACCTTTACGTCATAGGAATACTAGAAGGAGAAGAGAAGCAAGGGATTGAGAATGTATTTAAAGAAATAATGACTTAAAATGTCCCTACCCTGGGGAAGAAAATCAACATAAAAGCACAGGATGTGCAGACAGTTCCAAACAGGCTGAATCCAAACAGGCCCAAACCAAGACACACCATAGTTATAATGGCAAAGCTTAAAGGCAAAGACAGAATCATAAAATCAGCAAGAGAAAGACGGCAGGTTACATACAAAGGAACTCCTATAAGACTAACAGCTGACTTTCCTTTCGAACTCGGCAGGCCAGAAGGGAGTGGCAGAAGATAGTCAAAGTGATGCAAAATAAAGGTCTACAACCTAGATTGCTCTACCCAGTACGGCTATCACTTAAAATTGAAGGAGAGATAAAGAGCTTCAAAATTGAAGGAGAGATAAAGAGCTTCAAAATTGAAGGAGCGATAAAGAGGTTCTCAGAAAAGAATAAGCTTAAAGACTTCATTACCACCAAGCCAGCATTGCAGGAAATGTTAAAAGGACTTTTTTTTTGAGGACAGTGTCACAGGCCCTCATTTGTGGGACCTGAAGCAGGGCCGCTGGCTTCCCAAGCCAGCGCTTAACCACCAGACCACTTCGCTGGACCAAAAAGTGCTTTTTTGAAACAGAAGAAAGGGGAAAACAAGCTAACCCAAGAAGTCAAGAAATACAAATAACAAAATATCAATAAATATGCACCTATCAGTAATTACTTTAAATGTGAATGGGCTAAATGCTCCAATCAAAAGACACAGAGTGGCTGAGTGGATAAGAAAACAGGACCATGCATATGCTGTCTACAAGAGACTCATCTCAGATCAAAAGACACACACAGACTGAAAGTAAAGGGATGGAATACGATTATATCATACAAATGGAAATGAGAAAACACTGGAGTGGCAATAATTATTTCAGACAAAACATACATTAAAATGAAGACTACGATAAAAAACAAAGAAGCACACTACATAATAATAAAGGGATCAATTCAACAAGAGGACATAACCCTAGCAAAGATCTATGCACCCAATATAGGAGCTCCTAAATACATAAAACAGATTTTGACAGACATAGAGACAGAGATCAACAGTAACACTATCATGGTAGGGGACTTCAACACTCAGTTGTCACCCAATGCACAGATCCTTCAGACAGATAATCAACACGGACATAGTGGCCTTCAATGACACTTTACATCAGCTGGATTTCATTGATATTTTTAGAGCATTTCACTCCAAAGCTACAGAATATACATTCTTCTCAAGTGCACATGGAACATTCTCCAAGATAGACCACATGTTAGGCCACAAAACAAGCCTCAACAAAATTAAGAAGACTGAAATCATTTCTAGTGTCTTCTCTGACCACAATGCTGTGAAACTAGAAATCAATTATAAGAAGAAATTGAGAAAGCTTACAGATACATGGAGGCTAAATAACATGTTATTAAATAGTGAGTGGGTCAAAAATGAGATCAAGGAGAAAATCAAACCATACCTCGAGACAAATGAAAATGAAAACACCACGACCCCAAATCTCTGGGATGCAGCAAATCCAGTCCTAAGGGGGAAGTTCATAGCAGGGCAGGCCTACCTAAAGAAGGAAGAAAAATCTCAAATCAACAGACTCTGTTTACACCTAAGGGAACCTGAAAAAGAAAAACAACAGCAAAACAGGCTTAAAGGGAATATAAGGAAGGAAATAATAAAGACCAGAGCAGAAATAAATGAAATAGAGAACAAAGAAACGAAACAAAAGATCAATGAAACCAACAGTGGTTTGTTGAAAAGATAAATAAAATCGAAAATCCCTTAGCCAGACTCATCCACAAAAAGAGAGAGAGGACCCAAATTAATAAAATCAGAAATGAAAGAGCAGAAGTGAAACAGATACCACAGAAACACAGAAAATTTTAAGCAATTACTATGACCAACTATCTGCTAACAAATTCGACACTCTGGAAGAAATGGATAAATTTCTAGAGGCATACAATCTAGCAAGTCTGAAACAAAAAGAACAGAAACTCTGAACAGACTGATTCCTGCCAAAGAAATTAAATCTGTAATCAACAATCTTCCAACAAACAAAAGCCCTGGACCAGATGGCTAAACAAGTGAATTTTACAAAACATCCAAAAAAGAATTAGTGCCTATTCTCCTCAAACTATTCCAAAAAATAGCGAAGGAGGGAAGGCTCCCAAACTCTTTCGATGAAGCCACTATCATCCTGATACCTAAGTCAGACAAAGATATTACAAAAAAGGAAAACTACAGTTCGATATCCCTAATGAACACAGATACAAAAATTCTCAGCATAATACTAGCAAACCGAATTCAGCATCTCATTAAAAAGATCACACACCACGATCAAGTGGGATTCATTCATGGTATGCAAGGCTGGTTCAATATCCACAAATCAAGTAATGTAACACATCATATTAACAAAATCAAAAATAAAAATCATATGATCATATCAATAGATGCAGAAAAGGCATTTGACAAAATCCAGCAGCCATTTATGATAAAGACTCTTAACAAAATGGGAATAGTGGGATCATATCTCAACATAATAAAGGCCATATATGATAAGCCCACAGCAAACATTGTAGTGAATGGGGAAAGGCTGAAAGCTTTCCCCTTAAGATCAAGAACAAGACAAGGCTGCCCGCTTTCACCACTTCTATTTAACATAGTTCTGGAAGTTCTAGCCATAGCAATCAGACAGGAAAACATTTTTTGGCAATGCTGGTATTTGTAAAATATATCAAATGAATATAAAATTTCATTCATGGAGGATGAATGACTTGTGGAGATCTGTATAACCTAATGTATGCAGCTAAAAATCCTGTACTATATTCTTGAATATTTAAGAGCGTAAATATCATGTTAAGTGTCCCTACCACAATAAGAAAAGTTACTTCCACAGATATAGTGATTATAATTATCATATATATGTGTGTGTGCATGTGTGTGTATATATATATATATATATGCACAAATACAGATAATATCAAGATCATATAATAAAAAGATGTCATTTTTATTTGTAATCTTAAGATTCCAAACTACTAAGGCAGGAATGTTTTCCTTCAGAGAATTTAGAGATAGAGAACTTACCACAAACACCTTTGAAACAATGGAAGACCATGAGGTAGTGATCCTTGGATTGAGTTGGGTTTTGGAATACAAACAGAATTCAATTTAACAAATATAAACTCTCTACATTTGAAAAATGAAGTCCTACACTTTTGAGGTATAATTATTATTTGTCCTGAGATTAAAAAATAATTTTTTGCCATTAAAACCACATGTCTAGCTATATGTAATCATTATGGCCTTTTCCTAAACTTCAACCTAGCATATAATGTGGTGTATTCTAGAGAGAGTCCTATTTAGATTGTAAGACAGATACAATTTAAGAAAACAAAAATGGCTAGAAAGAAACTTAAGGCAAAAAAAAAAATGAGAAAGCAAAAAAAAGCCATTTGAAATTTACAGGTATGGCAGAGATTCCTATCCCTGGAGGAGAAAGAATATGACTTCACATCAATACATTTTAAACAGATAATTAGTTTGTTTAGTCCAGAAGACTGAAGTCCAGAAGACTGAAAGATGATTAAGAGTCTGGATATCAATATTAAGAAACTTGAAATCAAGGGAGACAAATTAGCCGAACAAGTGTGGAATTCCAATCTGATACTGTACAGAGAAAAAACAGGCCTGGTACTGACTGTTAAAATACGCACCAAGTATTGTGTAATGATTGAGCACAATATAATTTTGTCAATGTTCTTAATAGACATCTGTATAGTGAACAGTAGAAACACAAAGAACAAAGAGCCAACTTTATCTTCTTATTAGAAGGTGTTGCTTAACATTTTGAAAACAAAGTAGTTTATACAGAGATAACAAGAACATATAAACAGATATTCAGAAATAATATTCAAGCAGTTCGACTTTTGGGTAGAAATTTTGGTAAGAGTGATACAGACGACATGAGAACAGAAAAATAATGTGTGACCATAATAAGAAGTAGTGATATCTATGGACTTGATTACCTAAGCAGTGGGAGACACAGAAAGATTGTAAGTCTTGTGAAAAAGTGTCATTTTGGAAGAATCAAATATTTTCTTTTCTAGAGAATGGTAGTCAAATGGCTTTAAAAAATTAAAAAATCAGATTTATTTAGGAGTCTATTCAATAGTCTGTTAAAGAAACGTACTTCTCACAGTTTATTCATCTTCATAATCTGTCAGGCAACGCAGGAGCAATAAGGAATCATATATATTCATTAAACATCGAGTAACTAAACATGATTTGATGCTGTGCTAAGATATGATAGTTTAAAAAGCATATAATTCCTCCTACCCTCGTGATGCTTACAAGGTACAGGCACCAAATGAAAAAATGAAATGTTAACTGGTAAAACTTACTTCCAAGAAATTAACTGTTGACAGATATAGAAAATGTGCTATCAAAACAGGAGCAGTACAGAAGGCCTTTTAAAGGTATTTTGTCTGGGCAAAGGACTCAAGCCCTTGAGATCAATCCAAGGGAAGGAAATCCCATGCAAAGGAACCTATTGTAAAATTTCTAATACTGAAATGAAGCAAATACAATGGTAGCAAAATCAGCAAATTGAAAAATATCTACAGTTTAGATCAGAGACTATTAAAGTCTTTGGTTTTTATCCAGAGTATCATTGTACCTGTTGGGGGAGAATCCGTGGAATAAGGGTGAATGCAGGAGAGAAGCAGAAATGATAATGGCTTGAAAACAAACTTATGATGAAAAATAATGGTGTTTTGAAGCTGGATCTGAGTTGGAATTTGTCATTTTACAAATGAAAATGTCCTTGTTTATTGTGAAGAACAGTATTTCAAAAGTGAGGGACTGTCCACAAATTCATAAATTTGTGGGGTAAGGAGGTAATGATGTGGCTAGAAAAATAAATGGAAGTTCTTTGCATGGAACATTAGACATTATAAATAGATGTTATTGATCATGATTTTAACCTCATGATCTATTGGGATTTTTAATTTCCATCTCTTTTGATAAGAGAGACAAATGAGAACTCAGAAATGTTATGGAGTCAGGTGCTAGAAGCTTCAAGCTACGCACACCTCTATCCAGATGGAGGCAGTTCTGTTGTCTGCATCATGACTGAGGCCAAAAGTTCTCAAGCAAATGTGGTGAGAAGCTCTTTTTATTTAAATTTCTATAATAACTCATAGAAACCACAAACTTCTCCATATAATAAAGGTAGGCTACCCTATCCATAAATTGTAAATAGAAGAAACTGAATTCTTGCTCAATAAGAGATAGACTTTAAATACAGAACAAACTCCCTGAAAAATAGTATGCTACTCTCCTCTGGCTTACCGGACATTAGCTATTTCTCTCTACTCACATTAAAAAGCTGGCTTTGTGCTCTCCAAACAAATTAAGCATTTTATTTAATTCTCTCTCTTCTAACTATTGAATTCTTACTCCACAGAACCCATGATATGTAAAACCTCATTGATTTTCCTTAATACATGACCTCTTTAAAGGCTAGTTCTCACGGTTTTATTTCTAGTACTACCTGTGACAGAAATCTATTTGTCATAATGTTGATTTCCTTACATACCTCTTTGAAACCTTCCTTTCTTGAAAATACTTTCTATCCCTGCCCACTTACAAAGTCTAGGATTAAGCAGGAATTGGAGATAGTGGTTTGAATCTAAATTCTACCTTTGACTTCATACGAGCCAGTGCTGTTACATACAGACCAACTCTGGCATTGGGAGTGGGAGTTGGCTTCACAGGCCTGCAGGACCGACCTACCATTTTGAGCCCACACTCCTGGATATTATCCACTTCAACAAAAGCAGGCCATGCCATAAACCAGGCCCTCATGCCTTGGGTGCAAGTCATCTGGTATCCTTAAACAGGCAGCCATACTACCACTTTCTTCAATAATGACTATTGCACTTCAGAGGCATCTGTAACCCAGTAACTATGGAAGGCACTCCTATAGTTTCATAGTGAGGCCTACTAGGATCTTCCTTAAATAAAGACACACTGTGTGAATAGTGACTGCTTTCTGTTTATACCATGAACATACTCTTTAGCAAAGTGTTCCCGAATTACAGAAGATTTGATTAATCCAATTTTTACCAGGAGAATAACATCAGGTGTCTTAAAAGTAAACCAAAGATTTTATTAAAATCCACTTGACTTTTGACCACACAAAAAGCCTCAAATACTCCTATTTCTAATTACTGACTGAGTTATAGGGACTCAGAAGAGGGAGAGAGAGGCAAGCTTCCTCTGTTGGTGAACAAGAGGTACTCAAAGTGGATACCATTAGCATCCAGACATTTTCAATTATGGTGAACTACTGCTTGAGCATCATTGACCAAAGTGTTTACTTGTATACGTTTTTTGGTACCCCTGGTATTTGTAAAATCTATCAAATGAATATAAAGTTTCATTCATGGAGGATGAATAACTTCTGGAGATCTGAATTACATAATGTATGCAGCTAAAAATCCTGTACTATGTTCTTGAATATTTAAGAGCATAGATATCATGTTAAGTGTCCCTACCTCAATAAGAAAAGTTACTTCCACATGTAACCCACAGATATAGTGATTATGATTATCATATATATGTGTGTGTGCGTGTATATGTGTGTGTGTATATATATACACGTACACATACATGTACACATACAAATAATATCAAGATCATATAATAAAAAGATGTCATTTTTATTTGTGATCTTAAGATTCCAAACTACTAAAGCAGGAATGTTTTCCTTCAGAAAATTTAGAGATAGAGAACTTACTACAAATATCTTTGAAATAATGAGAAGCAATTGAGATTAAATGTCAAAGGTATAAGGTATACCTTTTTCATATACCAAAGCTATATGGTATACCTTTTTCATATACCATAAAAAGGTATAAATTCATATACCTTTACAAAAATATTGCCATACCATATTTTATTTCATTTTTTGAGCCCTGAATTATGTTTAGGTGCTATTCTCAGGGTATGTACTGCATATCATTTAACTTCACTATAATCACATCTGATAATCCCACTAACTCCTTTTTCTGATTGGGTGTATTTAAGGGGTTAAGTAGTTTATCCAATTTCACACAACTACTTAATTTTGTTTTCTTTTGTTTTTGAGGGCAGTGTCACTGGCCCTCATATGTGGGACCCGAACCGGTGCCGCTGACATCCCAAGCCAGCGTTTATCCACTGCACCACTCGGCCAGTTCTCCATTTAATTTTTTTTTAATTTTTGCTTTTTAAAAGATTTTATTGGGGAATTAGGGGAGGGGAACAGCGTTGGGGAATTGGGGAAGGGGAACAGACAAGTTGCTGTCCTTTTGTTCTTCAGTCTAGTTGCGGAGGATGTTGCTTCACTGGCCCATGTTGGTATCCTCATTGCGGTCTTCCCGGATGAGGCAGATCCGTCACCAGTCTCTGGATGTCGCTCACGGCAGCTATTGGCAGCTCACGCTGTCTGCCGGCCACTCGCTGTATTCTACTGCAGCCCACTGCAGCAGGAGCTGTAGCCAACTCCATCGCTGGGGCTCGCACAGCCCAGCTCCAGGTGGAGCTGTTGTTAGGTGTAGAGGGCAGTGTCACTGGACCTCACAGGTAGGATCCGAACCAGGGCCGCCAGCATCCCAAAACCAGCTCCCAACCAATGTGCCACTTGGCCGGCCCTAAAACTTTATTATTATTATTATTATTATTATTATTATTATTATTATTACTATTAGTAGTAGTAGTAGTAGTTACAGATGTACAAAACAATGCAATAGTTACTTTTTTCATCCCTTACAAAGTGACTCCTCCCTCCCCCCTTCCCTACCTCCCACCCTCCATTTACTTTTAAGATTACATGTTTCTGTACATTCTTCCCAACAAATCTCATTCTGTATTGCTTTTCTCCTTTTTATTCTGCCACACTGCTCCTAATAACCCCATGCCTCTGTAAAATCTTTTTATCTCTGCCAAAAATAGGTTTCCTAAGTAATATATGTAATCTTACAGTCCATTTTCAAATCTTGCTCAAAATCATCTTAGTGAATGTTTACTACATGTCCTTTTAAGAGTATGTTTGCTTTAACAGGAAAGTACGAATGTCTGGGACAGATCTCTGGGTTAGACTGTCAGCTTTTATGGTCCCTAAAACTGTAGGCAAGTTTTAAAGTCTTTTATTTAGTTATTTTTAATTTAAGCATGAAGTTTTATATCTTTTACAAAAAGAACATAATAATAATATGGTATTGGAGTTCTAAAAATTAATTGAATATAGGTTTATGTAGATTTTGTATATAAGTGGCTGAAGCTGATGTTTATTTGGAAAATTACAGTCACTGTTTTGTGTATTACTCTTTTGAAATCACTGGTGGGTTTTATCACTGGTGGGTTTTCTTATACATTTTACACCACCTGCCACATCACCTTATCTTCTTGTCTGCTTTCTTAGTGATGTCTTCTCAGTGGCTAGTGTATTAATTCTTTATTTGTATTAATTACCAACTGATTTTAAGATACTATTCAACTATGTATGGTAATTATTGCATTGTTAGTAAACTCATTGATAAACTCATTTCACCAAAGAGATATAAATTAAAACAAACGGCACATTTCACCTATTCAAAAACAGAAGTAATCTATAATGTTGTCAGAGCTATGTCTTACTGGCAAGAATGTAGTAAATATGTGTGTATAATGTTGGTGGAGTGGCTTTGGTCAATAAGAAAGTCACACTATTGCTAACACATTGATGTGTTATTTTAGAAACAACTTTATAATATGTACATGTATAGAAAAATATATGTAGCATTCCCACCAATAATGCCATTAGCGACAACATGGGTAGATCTTGAGACTATTACACTAAGCAAAATAAGTCAGAAAAAAGTCTAGGCTCATTGATTTCATATATGTAGTATATAAAACTTAAAGGAACAAGACATATAAATGGAATAAAAAACAAACTCATAGACATAAACAATAGTTTAGTGGTTACCAGAGGGTAAGGCGGGGAGAGGGGTGGTAGATGAGAATAAAAGGGATCAAATATATGATGATGGAAGTGAAAAACAAGAAAAAAAGAAATACATATAATAAATATGTGTGTGTGTGTGTGTGTGTTTGTATGTGTGTGTGTGTCTGTGTGTGATGTATGTATATATTTTTTAACCTTTGGTGCATGAATTCACTGCTGCATTATGTACCTGGAGGAAAACTTGTTGAAAAGAGGAAATTGAGATTTAACACATATGTGATCAGCACTATCTTCTTATAGGACACACAAAAATGTTATGTCATAATTGGAGAGATATAAAATATAAAATATAAAATGGTTATAATAAGATGAAAGCATTGAAAATGGGAACTAATGCACAATTGTACAACTGAAACCCATGTAAGTTTACTAACAGTTGTCAACCCAATAAACTATTTTTAAAAATTGAAAAGAAAATAGTAGCTATAGCATTATTATTATTATCATTATTATTATTATTATTATTATTTTAGCTGAGCCATTCTGCCACCTGTTGGCAGCTCAACTGCAACAACTCAGCTCGGGCTGGCTTCAAACCACTGTTGCTCAGAGCTCAGCTCACACTCTTGAGCAAGCTCTTAACCAACTGAGCTACTTGGCCGGCCCTGCATTATTTTTTAATAATTGTAAATTCCCAGAAGCATACAGATTGTGCCTAAGTAAAACGTGTAGAAAAATTATAGAGAAATTCAGAAAAATAATTTTTAGTTATATTCTGTAGATATGTAAGTGTATTTTCCAATATTAGATTGGAGGTTGTTTTGGAAGTTAATTCATGGGAGAAATATTTTTATAGAGGAAAATCTGTCAGCTAATACAGCATTTTTGGTTCAGGAATAGAAAACTATGTATTTTACCAGATAAAATTCTGTTTATTAAGGACCCTGTTAATTATACAGAGCTTGAAGGTCAGAAGTAGTCTCATGCAGATTTGTTTTTGTTAATTTTGGAAGTTTGTGTCTAAACTTTACATTTTAAGGAAATAATAAGGAAAATTGAGACTGAATGAAACTTTGCATTCCTAAATGCTTTCATTGTTTTATTTTTTTAATTGTCCTTATTTCTATTTATGTTTTTCTTTGCCTATTTGAAAAAGTACTAAATGCAGAGCTCTAAGCAATGGCAGTTCGATGCACAGACCGAGCTGAGCTGCCAACAGGTGGCAAGATGGCTCAGCTAAAAATAAAATGAAATGAAATAAAATAAAAACTACTAAACAACTAGACTGTGAGAGTGAGCATATTGCCAGTATTTGGGAAGGTGGCAAAAATGGATCACTATTTGACAGTAAAATTTTCGTTTTTCCTTTGTCTTGATCATAGTATAGAAGTAGGAGTAAGTAAATCGTAAAAAGGAAGCGGAGAACACATTTTGGTGTTTCTATTTTCTGTAGATTTTCCCTCACCAGCTTCTCTGTTTTCCTTGCTTCCATTTTTGTATGTCTCTCTCATTCCCTACTTCTTCTGTGGCTCGTCACTGGGTCACATATGGGTTTCTTAGCCTCCTTACATTACTTAAGCTGTTGTTTTCCACTGTCTATGTAGCTGGTGGTCATGCAGGGAAATAGTAAGATAGGATATCCTCTCAGGAAAACAATAGGAAAAAATGTAAGGTGTTCAGAATTTTTAAGAAAAAAGACCAATATATGCCTCAGGAGAAAGCGTCCATAGTTATATTATGTCCTGTGAATAGCGGGGCTACAGTGACTCTTGACTTTCATTTTATCTCAGGATTTTTCAATGTCTTAAGATTGGCGTAAATGATGTGTGTATATCTAAGTGTATGTAGGTGCATATGCTGTCTGGGAGAGTTAGGTATACGCCTGTTTCCTGATAAGTATCTTTATTTTTTGTTACCCTGAACAATGTGTTTCAGGGCAGCAATGGGAAGCCAGTGAAGTTCCCAGATTTGTCCATGAATGGGGTTTGGGGCGAGGGTAAATGCACTGGTGCTGGGTGCGGGAGGGAATAGTAGTAGAGAACCTCACACTGGAGCTAAGAAGCTCAGTTTTGGTGAACTTGGTGTACGGTCTTTTTTGCTCTTTAACTGGTTCATCTTGGTCATGTTGTGGCAGGTAATCGCAAAGTACTTGTCAGAAAAGCACTTGTTGGGGCACCATTTTGTTTCAAAGTGTGCTTTTTGTTTTTAGCAGTTTCTATCTATGAATGCAGTGAGGATTGGAAGACACAGGCAACATGCTAACTCAGTATGATTAAAGACTTGCACTTTTCAGTATCAAATGACAGAATGTTGATGCGCTTGGCAGGAAGCATGAAATTTTAACATTCATTGTAAATTATGTCACTTTAACCAGTATTTGCTAAAGACTGTCAACATAATCTCTGTTTAAATTTGCCTCACTGAAAACTTTAATTCCTTTCTTGCTTTTATGACTTAGTGTTTTAAAAACCTTTGCAAAGATAAAATTATGTGAAATATCTTAAAGAGTGATACATAACCAACAAAAATGGAATTGTGGGGAGAACTGAAAATACGTTTAAGGTAGTTAATCTACATTTTATGAAATGTACATTTTAACTTTGATATGTCAAACCCTATTTCTTTACCTAAAATAAACAGAAACACTATTTATTTTAGGTAAAGAAAACACATTTTTATAAAGTGCAGCCCTTCATACTACAGCTCGAAAGAATTACAATAACCTTCCAATCTAAATTTTCCATGTAACTTCTTATCAGGTATCTGTTAAAAAATAAAATGCAATGTTTGTCAGTCCAGCCGGGGCTCATTTTGCTCTATATGATGCCAGTTTTAAATAATTTCAAAAAAGTTAGCTCGAGTTTTAAACATACTGTGTCATAAAATTTGATCCTTTTGTTTATAATTTATATTTTGCCATGCATGACATATAAATTTTATTTATTTATTTATTTACTTATTTTTTACTTTTTCATTTTTTTATTAGTTTCAGGTGTACAGCACAGTGCAATCATTATACATTTTACCCCTCAAAGTGTCAACCCCCCATCCCCAATTTGCCACCCCACTCCTCCCCCCCATATCGTATATATATATTACTCTTCCTCTGACTCTCTTCCACAGTATAATCTACATCCTGTGACTATCTGTACATATTCAGTTACAGTTGGTATACAACCTCCGCTTCAGGTATACAGTGCAGTGATCAAACCTCTACTCCATCCATGAAATGGTCTCCCCAACAAGACATCTGATGCCCCACAAAATATTTACACCATTACTAATTATATTCCCAGAACTGCCTTTCATATTCCTGTGGCAATATTGTAGTTGCCTATTTTTGCTGTCTAATCCTTTCCCCTTCTCCCTCATCCGCACGCCCTCCCAACTAGCAACCCTGTTTTTCCTCTATATCTATGAGACAGTTTCTGTTTACTTTGCTCATTCATTCATTTTTTCAGATTCAACTTATAAGTGAGATCATATGGTATTTGTCTTTCTCTGTCTGACTTATTTCACTTAACATAATAGTCTCTAGGTCCATCCATATCATTGCAAATGGTACGATTTCATTCTTCTTTATCGCGGAGTAATACTCCATTGTATAAATGTACCACAGTTTCTTAATCCAGTCATCTACTGATGGGCATTTTGGTTGTTTCCAACTCTTGGCTATTGTAAATAGTGCTGCTATGAACATAGGGGTGCATATATTTTTTTGAATCAGTGTCTTTGGCTTTTCGGGATAAATACCTAGGAGTGGAGTTGCTGGGTCAAAAGGTAGTTCCATTTCCAGTTTTTTGAGATACCTCCATACTGACTTCCATAGTGGCTGCACCAATCTGCAATCCAACCAACAGTGCAGCAGGGTCCCCTTTTCCCCACAGCCCCGCCAGCACTTGTTGTTTGTTGATTTATTGATGATAGCCATTCTCACTGGAATGAGGTGGTATCTCATTGTGGTTTTTATTTGCATTTCCCTAATGACCACTGAGGTTGAACATTTTTTGATATGCCTGTTGTCCTTCTGTATGTCCTCTTTAGAGAAATGTCTCTTCATGTCTTCTGCCCATTTTCTTATTGGGTTGATTGTTTTTTTGATGTTGAATTGCATGAGTGTTTTATAAATTTTGGATATTAACCCCTTATCAGATATATCATTGGCGAATATATTCTCCCAATCAGTAGGCTGCCTTTTTGTTTTATTGATGGTTTCCTTTATTGTGAAAAAACTTTTAAGTCTGATATAATCCCATATGGTCATTTTTTCTTTTACTTCCCTTACCCACAGGGATGTATCAGTAAATATATTGCTTGGTGTAATGTCTGCAAATGTACTCCTTATATTTTCTTTTAGAAGTTTTATGGTTTCAGGTCTTATATTTAAGTCTTTAATCCATTTTGAATTTGTTCTTTTATATGGCATAAGAAGGTGGTCAAGTTTTATTTTTTTGCATGTATCAGTCCAATTTTCCCAGCACCATTTATTGCCTAGACTATCTTTACTCCAATGCAAATTCTTGCTTCCCTTATCATAGATTAACTGTCCATAAATGTCTGGATTTATTTCTGGGCTCTCTGTTCTGTTCCACTGATCTGTTCCACTGATGTGCCTGTTTTTATGCCAATACCATACTGTTTTGATTACTGTAGCCTTGTAGTATGTTTTCATGTCTGGTAGCGTGATCCCCCGACTTTGTTCTTATTTCTTAGGATCACTGAGGCTATTCGGGGTCTTTTATGGTTCCATACAAATTTTAGGATTATATTTTTCTATTTCTGTGAAAAATGCCCTTCATAGTTTGATAGGAATTGCATTGAATCTATATATTGCTTTAGGCAGTATGGACATTTTAACTATATTAATTCTTCCTATCCATGAGCATGGTAGGTGTTTCCATTTATTTGTATCTTCTTTGATTTCTTTCTTCAGAGTCTTATAGTTTTCTGAGTACAGATCTTTTACTTCTTTGGTTAAATTTATTCCTAGGTATTTTATAGTTCGTGTAGCAATTATAAATGGGACAGTTTTCTTAATTTCTCCTTCCGTTAGTTTATTATTGGTATATGCAAATGGCACTGATTTCTGCACATTGATTTTATATCCTGCTACTTTACTGAATTCGTCCATCAGTTCCAATAGTTTCTTGATGGAGTCTTTGGGGTTCTCTATATACAGTATCATGTCCTCTGCATATAATGACAATTTTACTTCTTCCTTGCCAATTTGGATGCCTTTTGTTCCTTTTTCTTGTCTGATTGCTGTGGCTAGAACTTCAGCACTATGTTGAATAAAAGAGGAGAAAGTGGACAGACTTGTCTTGTTCCTGATCTTAAGGGGAATGGTTTTAGCTTTTCCCCATTGAGTATGATGTTAGCTGTACGTTTGTCATATATGGCCTTTATTATGTTGAGATATGATCCCTGTATAAATGGCTGTTGGATTTTCTCAAATGCTTTTTCTGCATCTATTGATATGACCATGTGATATCTATTCTTCATTTTGTTGATGTGGTGTATCACATTAATTGATTAACGGATGTTGAACCAGCCTTGCGCACTAGGGATGAATCCCACTTGATCATGATGTATGATCTTCTTAATATATTGCTGAATTCTGTTTGCTAATATTTTATTGAGAATTTTTGCATCTATATTCATCAGGGAGATTGGCCTGTAGTTTTCCTTTTTTGTGATGTCTTTATCTGGTTTTCAAATCAGGGTGATAGAGGCTTCATAAAAAGAGTTTGGGAGCCTTCCCTCCTTCTGGATTTTTTGGAATAGTTTGAGAAGAATAGGTGATAGTTCTTTTTTGAATGTTTGATAAAATTCACTTGTGAAGCCGTCTGGTCCAGGGCTTTTGTTTCTTGGGAGCTTGTCAATTACTGATTCAATTTCCTTGGTAGTAATCAGGGTATTTAGATTTTCTGTTTCTTCTTGCGTTAGCTTTGGAAGGTTGTATGCTTCTAGAAAATTATCCATTTCTTCCAGATTGTCAAATTTGTTGGCATATAGTTGCTCATAGTAATTTCTTAGAATTTTTTGTATTTCTGTGATGTCTGTAGTCATTTCCCCTCTTTCATTCCTGATTTTGCTAATTTGAGTCCTCTCTCTCTTTTTTTTTTTTTTTTTTTTGATGAGCCTGGCTAGAGGTTTGTCAATTTTGTTTATCTTCTCAAGAAAGCAGCTCTTGGTTTCATTGATCTTTTGAATTGTTTTTCTGTTCTCTGTATTGTTTATTTCTGCTCTGGTCTTTATTATCTCCTTTCTTGTACTCCCCTTGGGCCTCTTTTGCTGTTCTTTTTCCAATTTCCTTAGGTGTAAGGATAACCTGTTGATTTGAGATTTTTCTTCCTTCTTTAGGTATGCTTGCACTGCTATAAACTTCCCTCTTAGGACTGCTTTCGCAGCATCCCAGAGATTTTGGGTCGCGGTGTTTTCATTATCGTTTGTCTTGAGGTATCTTTTGATTTCCTCCTTGATCTCTTTTGTGACCCACTCACTATTTAACTGTGGTCAGAGAATACAGTTGAAATGATTTCAATCTTCTTAAATTTATTGAGACTTGTTTTGTGGCCTAACATGTGGTCTATCTTAAAAAATGTTCCATGTGCACTTGAAAAGAACGTATATTCTGTAGCTTTGGGATGAAATGCTCTGAAAATGTCTGTTAAATCCAGCTGGTCTAATGTGTCATTTAAGTTTGCTGTTTCCACATTGATTTTCTGTCTGGAGGATCTGTCCATTAGTGACAGCGGGGTGTTGAAGTCCCCTACTATGATAGTGTTACTGTTGATCTCTGTCTTTATGTCTGACAATATCTGTTTTATATACTTAGGGGCTCCTATGTTAGTTGCATAGATGTTTACTAGAGTTATGTTCTCTTGTTGGATCGATCCCTTCATTACTATGAAGTGTCTTTCTTTGTCCTTTGTTATATTCTTCAACTTAAAGTCCATTTTATCTGATATAAGTATCGCTACTTCAGCTTTTTTCTCGGCACCATTTGCATGAAATATTTTATGCCATCCCTTTACTTTCAGCCTGTATGAGTCTTTGGATCTGAGGTGAGTCTCTTGTATACAGCATATGCCGGGGTCTTGCTTTCTTCTCCATTCAGCCACCCTATGTCTTTTTTTTTTTAATTTTATTTTATTTTATTTTTAATTAGTTTCAGGTGTACAACACAGTGCAATAGTTATACATTTTACCCCTCAAAGTGACAACCACCCACCCCCATTACACCACCCCACTCCCCCCCATATCATATATATCTATTACTCTTCCTCTGACTCTCTTCCACAGTATAATCCACATCCCGTGACTATCTATATATATTCAATTACAGTAGGTATACCACCTCCACTTTAGTAATACAGTGCAGTGATCAAACCTCTACTCCATCCATGAAATGGTCTCCCTAACAAGACCTATGATCATCTGACATTCCACAGAATATTTACAACATTATTAATTATATTCCCCAAACTGTTTTTCCTATTCCAGTAGCAATATTGTAGTTGCCTATTTTTGCTGTCTAATCCCTTCCCCTTCTCCCTCATCCCCATTCCTCTCCAAATTAGCAACCCTGATTTTTCCTCTATATCTATGAGACAGTTTCTGTTTACTTTGCTCATTCATACAGTTTTTCATATTCCACATATAAGTGAGATCAAATGGTATTTGTCCTTCTCTGACTGACTTGTTTCACTCAACATTATAGTCTCTAGGTCCATCCATATCATTGCAAATGGCACGATTTCATTCTTCTTTATAGCAGAGTAATACTCCATTGTATAAATATACCACAGTTTCTTAATAGTGGATACATTCTTAATCTCAGTATGAGTTCTTCCAAATAATTCTTGCTAATGGTTCCATGATCCAAAAATTACTACAAAGCTCAGTTTAAAGTCCATAAAAATGTTTCTGTGCAGGACATTGTTTTGGGTTGTGTGAAAACACTAAGAAATGTGTACAAATACACGAGATACATTTTCTACTTCCAAGAATCCTTTCATTGGGAAGGGAATATCCAGAATAACTGACGTGGCTTAACAAATAGAACATAAGTATTTTGCCATTTAGCTTGAAAAGAGATAATTGTGGGCTTAGGTGGTATTTTAAAATACAATTAAGGCTTGAAAGGTAGATTTGAAGGATTCAGACATTTTAGGTTGGGAGGAAATCACGGAAGTGCACTTAGTTGTGAAATAGATGGAGGACATACATCCGTCACTAAGATTGAGGCAGAGATAATTTAAACTCGAACATAATGGTCCTGAGGGGATAATTTGAAATTTAAAAAATAATTTAAAGCAAGAAAACATGGTATGAAGAGTAGAATCAAATATAAGAACAGATAATAAATTTGCAAAGGGGTTATCTAATCTCAGATGGAACAGAGAAGGAAGCAAGGGGATTTAGAAACAATTGTTAGTAAAGCAGGCCATGTAACAATGTGTATTCCAATTTAATGCAGTTCGATAGACAACTTTAGTTCTCTTACCTTTTTAGATTGTCTGTTTGACCCTTGATAATCGTATGAACTTGAAACCTCACTAAATTAGGAGATATATTATACTTCCTTGCTAAGTGTTGTTTCTAAATTCTCTTGCTTCTTTATCTGTTCAGTCTGATTTTATTTATTATATGGAATTGGAAGAACAAAATAAGTGAACAAGACACAAACAGACTCATGGAGAGAGAGAAGAAACGGTTGGTTGGTTGTCTGGTGGGAGTGGGGTTGGGAGGCTGGGTAAAAACGGTGAAGAGATCACAAAGTACAAACTGGAAGTTACATCATCATTATGGGGATATAAGTACAGCAGAAGTGATATAGTCAATAATATTGTAATAACTATGCATGGTGTCAGGTGGGTACTAGAATAATCAGGGGGATCACTGTGTAAGTTATATAAACGTCTAACCACTGTGCTGTACACCTGAAACCAATTTAAAATAATATTGAACGTCAAATGAAATTGAAAAAAAACAAAACAACCTTTAAATTATCCTTCATATGTAGGAGCTCACTAAAGCTAACTAAGTACAGTATTGGTTCTCGACTTCAAAATATACAAGAAGCCTAAACATTCCCGTTACTGGATTAGCTGGTGAATGCACAAAAATAAGTGAAAGGCTGACCTCTGGGAGCTGGGAATAAGAGTTAGCACATAAAGAGACTATTATTTATGAAGGAAAGTCATATTCTGAAAGAGGTACAAGGCTCCTAAAGTGACTCTTTAACTAGTACTGCAGACATGCAGTAGAAATCTATTATGCCATCATTACAAAGGCTAAGCTTGTACACTGAAATTTGTTAGCATTAGGAATTGGTAAAATATATGTAAAGAATTTAACATGAAGCAGCCCACTAAAAATATTAATAAGCACCAAAGTGTATTCTTGACAGCGTTATAATACATACAAGTAAATGGCAAGAAGATGGAGTATCCTGAGACCTAAAAATGGTTGAAAGAATAGCAAGAAAAGACTAATGTAAGTGGGAAACGAGATCCTGAAACTTAATTGTGGCAACTTGGGTTAACATTGTGGCCTCTCAGGAGGAACTGGAAGGTTTTACCTAGGGTGGTGATAACACCAGACTTGCGTATTGAAAAGAGTAATTAGTTGTAATGGGACAATTATAAGGGATAGTGCAGGAATCAGTAAGAGTGAAGGCAAGACTAAGAGACGTTTAAGTAATGGAGGCAAGAGATAGATAAAGTAAGACAATGACAAATAGAGAAAGAGAAAAGCTGACAGATAAGGGATTTTAATAGACACATGTAATCATTGAATATGTGAAAGTGGTTGTCAAAATTATATTTAGTTCATATTTTTGAGGTTGTATGACTTGATGGTAATTTAAAGATTATTCAAAATGTATACAGGGAGAGGGAGCTGTCAGGATAAATGTTTATTCAAGAATAATGTATTAAAGGGCAGACAAAATTAGTGTAAATGGAATCTTAGACTAATTATTGAACGTCATTATGGAAAGAGGAAAGAAACAGATGTTTGAATGTTTCTTTTTCCTTGAAACATTATGCTCAATTCTGAGATACTTATCCTGTCGTTTTTAAATTACAGGACCAGTATCTTGTAGGAGAACAAAATATGGAGGTCCTCCACGCAGAGACCCGGTTTCTTCCAGGAGAAAATACTATATGTCACCAAGGGATGGTGGTTATTCTACTAAAGATAGGTAAAGGAAAATAAAATATGTGAACTGTAATATCATAGTTGATATATTTGGCTCAGTTGAAATTCGTCTACCATAAAATTAAACATTGTAGAGTGAACAGTTCAGCAACATTCACAGTTATGCATCCACCGCCTCTTACCTCTTTACCAAACATTTTCATTACCCCCAAGTAAAACGATCTTCCGCTTAATCAGTCACTCCCGTTTTCTCCCCTGCCCCAGTCACTAGCAAACACTAATATGTGTTGTGTCTATATCAATATTCCTATTTTGGATATATCATACTATTGGAATCAAACAATATGTGACCTTTTGTATCCGGCTTCTTTTCATTAGCGTGAATGTTTTCGAGGATCATCAATGTTGTAGCACAAATCAGTACATCACACCTTCAAGGCTGACTAAAGAGTCCACTGTAGGTGTAGTTAGCACCATTTGTTTATCCATTTGCCTGTTTGGGTTATTTCCAGTATAGTACTGTTGTGAATATTCATGTACAAGTATTTGAGTAGCTGTATTCAATGGTTTGGGGTGTACACTGAGAACATGGCATTCCTGGGTCATATTGTAATTCTGTTAACTTTTTTTTTGAGGGCAGTGTCACTGGCCCTCATATGTGGGACCCGAACCGGGGCCCTGGCTTCCCAAGCCAGCGCTTAACCACGGTGCCACTCGGCCAGCCCCTGTTAACTTTTTTAAGGAACCGCTAATGTTTCCCACAGCACCTGCACCATTGCTTTCTATCATCAGGGTATATAGGATTCCGATTTCTCTACAGCTTCAACACGAGATACTTTCTTTATACATACATATACATATAACTCATTGGGGTGACAATATTTAGTAAAATTTCATAGGTTTCAAGGTACAATTCTGTAATACATCATCTACATATCACATTGTGTGTTCACCACCCAGACAGAGGGGACCTTTATTTTTTTTTAAATGATAGCCAACTTATGAGTAAAAGTAGTATTACATTTAGTTTTGATTTGCATTTGTCTGATGACTAACTATATTGAGCACATTTTACATTTTCATGTGCCTGTTGGCTGTATGTTCTTGGAGACAATGTATTCAGGTTGTTTGTTCCTTTGAAATACATTGTCTTTTTGTTATCAGAGCTTTTAATACATTCTTCTGGATGTTAGAAGGTGCATTTTAAAACATTTGCTGCTTGTTGTGTTTTAAGTTACTCAAACAGAGATTTTCACAGTTCCCGAGACTATAAGGATTCTGCTGCACCACCTAGAGACTACCGTGATATAGTCATTCACGTTCTCAGGATGGACATTCTTCTAGGAGACATAGGTACTATGAAATGTTTTCTTTCTTATCAAGTTGAAATTCTCAACTTGGATGTTTGTTAACACTGTGTGGCTTTTTGTTTTGTTTCATTTTGAATTTAGTGATCGTGATGGCTATAGTCCTGATAGAGATTATTCTGAACATACAAGGGGAGGCTCTTAACAGAGATTCATATGCAAGTTATGGTAAGAGTCCAGTTTTGACTTGTAATTCATAGAGTTATATTTCACAGGCCAAGCCAGTGCTATTTAATTTTACTTCTAATTCCATGAAGGGAAAACTGTAGTATGGACTTTTGATTATTCTGAAGGTCTTGGAGTCATTATCCTAACAGCTCTTTTAAACTAATAGATTGCTTTTAAGGGGAAATCGGTAGTCTCATCCTTTTTCCTCATTAAATGAAACTTATTTTAAAGAAACAAGGAGTGTTTAAGAGTCTGAAGCCGAGGGACAATACTAAAGTCAGAATTTCAGAATTTGCAGAAACTGTGATTTGGACATTTACTTTTAAAAAAATTACTTAGGCTACAGATATTACTCTTAAACCTTGTTTTAAATGAACATGAAATCTCTCGACTACTGCAGCATCATTGCTATCGGGCTGTCGGAAAATCATGACGCATTTTTGCGATGAAAAACATAGAAAAAATAAGTCATGACTTTTCCGACAACCCAATATCTTCTCAGCACAGGAAAATTACAGCATATCCTTCCAAGTACTTAGCACTTATAGGGTCATGGTATGATGATACCAGAATATTTTGTAATGTAGTTGAAGTTTTGCTATTTGATCATTGACTTTGCAGGTAACTCTCATGGCATACCACCAGCACAAGGGCCCCCTCTGACATATGATGGAAGAAGTCACTATGATGAGTATTACACACGAGACAGATATGGTAAAGGTCATGAAAATTACTCAAGCAGCCGAAATGATACCCCTTTGAGTGCTTGTGAGTATGGTGGCAGATGAGAACGACGTTTTTCACCATTCTGTGGCTAGGGTGTACTCTGTTCCTTGTGTATCACACAGTAGCTCAAGTTACAGGGCTTCCAGAGGAGGTTGTGTGGGAAGCCAATCTGAAAGAGCAGGCCAAAAGAGATACTAAATTTGACTCAGTTATGTACCAAATTTTCTGTGTGAAGTGAAAATTTAAATGCCATATGTTTCTGTTACTTGAGTACTACCAAAAGAAAAATGTTGGGTTTGGGCAGAGGCATGTATTACTGTACCATCCATGAAATTTTCGATAAGATGAAAAAGTGGAATTACTCAAAGTACTTTCAAAACTGTTTGTTTTGATTGAAAAATAAAAGTTAACTGTTTGAATTTAATGTCTGTTTTGTTCAAATTTCCATGGAATGCTGGAATTTTATGTCTGATTTTGCTCCTGACTAAAGCAAGCATAAGCAAGCATATGGAGGGTAAATTACTCAGTTTCTCTAAATTTTCCCTTTGTGTCTCAAACATAAAACTACATACAAAATTAAGCAGTCTGTTACATTCACACTGGGAAACTGTGCATGTTTTCCCTCTTGGAGGGCTAAACAAATCACATATTCCTGTTTGAAAAACTAAACATATAAAAGAAAAGGTTTGAGCTTGTCCAACAAGGCTGCAAAACAGTGCTCACCTCATAACTATAATTTTGTGTGTGTTTATATCCGTTGAAGGAGTGGTATTAGTAAAAAGAAAAATCACATGTGGAATGATATAAAGGTTTTAGGAATATAAAATTAATCATCCATTTGCTTATCCAAATTAAGCAGCAGATGACCCAATTTGGAATAATGATAATGAGACCAATTTTCTCCACTAAAACCAAAACTGAACCAGTCAGTCTGATGAATATGCTGTATACCTGAAACTAACATAAAATAACATTGAATGTCAACTATAATGGAAAAAATAAAACTGAGCGAGTTAACTCTCCTGAATATATCTGTCAAAGAAATGAAATTTATTGTGTGTATAAAATGTATGTATATATATGTATGTATGCATGTATTTATGTACGTACACACACTCGTGTATATGTCTCTGTTATGTCTATGTACATAGGTAGGTATGTACTGGGGGTGCCAAAAAATGTATACACATGACTTCTATTCATCTTTTTTTATTTTAATTAAAGTGTATTGGGGTGAAGATTGTTTGTTAAGTCACAGATGTTGTAGGAGTACAATTCTCTAATACATCATCTATATATCACATTGTGTGTTCACCACCCAGAGCCAGTTCTCTTTCCATCACCTTATTGTTGATCCTCTTTACCCTCATCTACCATCCGCTTCCCCCTTCCCATCTGGTAATGCATTCATCTACTGTAATCAGTATCATTGGGTATTACAATTTAATACTCTTATTTCCTTTCTTAAAATGTGTATGCATTTTTAGGCACCCTCTGTGTGTGTATTGTGTATATGTATGTGCATATGTAAATGTGTATGTAAATACTGGAAACAAAGTGTTGTGTTTTAGGAAGTACTCATTAAATTTATCTTGGAGTATTTGAAAATCATTGTTATTCAACTGTTTTAATAGAATATGCTCAACTATCTGCAAGTGTTAGGACATTTATCAGTAAATATAGGCAAAGATCATGAATAAGAATACTTTTAAAAACTCGTATTCTTGGAAGCTAGAGTTTATAAAGTTTTATTAATCAAGCCTGCCAAGGGCTGACCGAGTGGCTCAGTTGATGAAGAGCTCACTCAAGAGTGCAAGCTGAGCTCTGAGCAAAAGCGTTTTGATGCCCAGCCCGAGCTGAGCTGCCGCTGAGCATGACTCAGCTAAAAAAAACAAACAAAAAGGAAACAAGCCTGCCAAACTGAGTTTGCAAAAGTAGCACATGTTTTTGAGGTTTCCTAAGGGTATTTTTTAAAAGGAACTGTGCAAGGGAAATTTAGACTGTGGAATATCAAAGGTGAAAAAACTTAAAATCTTCCATATCAGATTGAAGCATCAATGAGTATTGTTTGTTCTTTATCCACTCATCTGTGGATGGGCATTTGGGTTGCTTCCATGTCTTGATATTATAAGGGAATCCTTATACATACACAGTTGGTGGGATGCAAACTGGAGCAGCCAACATGGAAACTTGGAAAACAGTTTGGAGGTTCTTTTGAAAACTGAAAATACAATTACCTAATGACTCAGCAACTCAACTTCTAGGTATTAATCTGAAGAAATAGAAATCACTAATTAAAAAGATATATGCACCTCTGTATTCATTACAACACTGTTTAAAATAACCAAGATGGAAGCAAACCAAGGCCCAGTGGATAAATGTTAAACATGCTCATTCATCAAACATGCTCAGAACCTTGGTATCCCTGGGTACACGTTCATCTCCTCACTGCCTGCTCCCTGACAGTCCCTATACTAGACTTGATTTGTGTGTGCCATTGCAAGAGAGTCACTTGTGATATCAGCCTATGATCTGAGCTGTGTTCACGTTCACCAAGGAGAGTGTGTTTGTTCCTAAAATCTGTATCCAACACAGCTTCTTAAAAAACCTGTGTGGGGCCGGCCAAGTGATGCGGTGGTTTGGAATTAGCTTGGGAGGCCGGCAGCCCCGGTTTGGATCCCTCATGTGAGGGCCATCACACCGCCCTAAAAAAAAAAAAAAAAAAAAAAAACAGAAACAAACAAAGCCTGTGTGCAGCAGGGGTTCCTGGTGGTGTGTAAAGCTCTGACAATCTCACACCTGGAAATGTGAGTGTACGTGTGTTGTGTGTATGTGGGAATGGAGAATGGTTGCAGGCAGCAATCCATCACATCCTCTACAATATCCAGGGTCACCACCTCTGCAACAAGACTGCCTCCAGCTGTCAATCCATGGCCTCTTTCCTGCACCGCCTCCTTCTACCTCTCAGTTGCTGTAGCATGCAGGGTCCCCATGTACTCCATGCGACCTGGAGACCCAAGGAACCCTGCCTACTGAAGGCCCCCACCCACGTCCAAACCACCCTACGATGACCTGGTCTCCTGACCTTGCCCACACCCTGCCTCACTCGCCATATGGCCCTGGCCCCAGCGGTGCAGCTCTCAAGGAGCGGGTCCTGGAAGCGCACAAACTCTAGAGTCTACCAGATCGCCCACGAGAATGCTGCCCTGGAGCTGGACTTCTCGGTTTGGCTTCCATGCTCGCATAGGCAGGGCACATGGGCAAGGTGCCCACCACCCCCAGTCCCCAGGGACTCTGCTGGAAGCCTGCCAGAGCCAGGCTCCCTCAGTAGACCACATCTGCAACAATCAGAGAGAGGACTTGGGACAGGGAACACCGGGTCTTCCTCGCTGAGAACTGCCTATCCCGCTGCCTGGTTCCCGCCTGAGACCCTGCCAGGCTTCTGCCACAGCCCCACTGCAATCCCTCCTCACAATGCGCAGCCCTGCCCTCTCCAGGGACTGGCCTGCAGGCAGCTCATAGACACTGCCAACTGGGCCTTTCATGGACATGGGTGCCACCTGCTGGGACACCTGGTGTCAGGCGGCACTGCCCTCTACCAAATCACAGTCTTGTAGCACTCATCACCTTGATCCACAGGGAGCTCTCATGAAATAGCCCAGGGGATACGGCCTGGCAACTGCAAGATATCCCTGGGACGGGCATATCTGAGAACTGGGCTGCACACAGTGGCAAGAACTCTGGCTCAAGGGTGATGTAGCCTTAATATTTGTGGATTTGTGGTCCTGTGTTCAAGAGAAAATAAGCCCAACATTCAAGGCCCAATCTGTTGGCAACTCTCTCTCTCTCTCTCTCTCTCTCTCTCTCTCTCTCTCTCTCTCTCTCTGTCTCTCTCTGTCTCTCTCTGTCTCTCTCTCTACCTATTCATCTCTCTCAATCTCTATCTATGTATATCTCTATCTCTGTCACTCTCTCTCTGTCTCTATCTCTAGCTCTATCTCTTTGTCTCTCTCAAAGTCGGTCTCTCTCTCTGTCTCTCTCTCTCTCTGTCTCTCTCTCTCTATCCCGCTGTCCCTGACTCTCATCTGTCCTGTTCTGTGTCCTTGTCTCCTAATCTGTATGCCTCCCTGTCTGTCTACCTGTCACTCCATATTCTCCCACATTGTGTGTTCGTTGAGTCTAGCAAGGTGTGGCTCTGAAAATAAAGCACCTACTAGAGTGCATTATCAGTCTTCACCACTCAAGTGTCTTCAAAGAATCTGAGTCTCTGTGTGGCTACACCCTTGTAGGTTCCTTGTCATGTGGGTCATGCCAATACACCTTCTCTCCTTTCTGTGTTATGTAGGAAGAACGCTGACCATTGTCACTTTGCTGCGTCATATCACTGAAAAACCATGAGTCTTGGAGACTTGGGAGTCGGGAGACAGACATGCTCCTCTTCTTGTCTTGGTGAGCAGGAACCATCACTTGGTAGAGCAAAAGGGATGAGATGTGCCACTGCCTGGTCAGCAGTTCAGGGCAATGCACACTCTCCCTGTTGTGGCACCAGGGAATGGAATTGTCCCACAACACGAATGTTAAGGCATAAGTTTCATGGTCTTGGGCAGCATGCATGGCAATAGCTTCCAAGCCAACCCTGTCCTTCCACACCTGTTGACCTTGACAGAGAGCTAAGCCAACGATGGTGTATCCACAAGGATGAACTGCCAAAGTTGCCACTGAAGAAAGCAATGTTGTCTCCTGGAATACAAGTCAGTCACCACTACATTACCTCAAGGTGTTTTTCTCCTGTACAGGTGGCCTCACCGGAAAAGGTACTGCTTCGCTTGACTGCAACATAAATAAATGTAATTCATGAGGGGTTACTTTCATGCGTGCACATGCTGATTGTCACCCTTCAATCGGCCATGTGTAAGTCATTCCTCTTCCTACACAGGTGTTTCTTTGTCCCTCTTCTACCCCAAGAGGGGTGCAGAAACACTGTGGCAGTGTGTTGCCTCCTATTGTGCTCCCTCAGTGACACTGCAGGAAGGATCGGTGCTATTCGTCATTTCTCAATGGAGCAATGGTTCCATACTTGACAGAGAACGTTTCACGTTTCCGAGTACACATCCTCATGCAAAGATGAATGCCCCCACCATACATATACAAACCAGTACACATGTGTGTGTATTTGTGTTTACACACATACACATTATCTGTGTATCTACAAGCACACACACTTGCTTTATGTGGAAATTTTAGGTGCAGTTTTAATGACAGTGGGCACTTTGTGTGCCCTCCAACTCCATTGTGTTACCCAATATGCACCTGCCCAAATCAGTTTCAATGAATCCTGTATGTACCTGCCCATGCAAATTCTATTTCTCCTGCCAGGATATGTTTGTAAATGATGGAAAACTTTGCTGCCGAAGCCTCACTGAACTCCAACTGAAGGCCACATGGGGAACTCTCCCAGGCCTGCAGACCCCACTTTCGCCTGCCTGTGCAGAAAGGAACAGCACACCTTCATATTGTAAGGGGGCTTGTTGTTTGTCAGTGGTCACATGGATCTGTACAAGCAAAAGATTGCCCTATGATTTCTGTCGTTGTATCAACGTGCACCCTCCTAAGTGCTCTTAAATCTCTGGGTAGCAGACTAACTCCTCATGAGAACTGCCTAATTAAGCAGTTATCCAACAGTTGCATTTAGGCGAGACCTAAGCCCTCCATCATGCATGATTCCCAACCCCTTTTATTGCACTTAATGGAAGTAGAGAACTTGCCACAATACAATGAGAATGAGACAGGCAGAAACCGTTTCGCACAAACAAGTGAACAGGGTATTGGGAGAGGTAGGAATGGAAGATGAGGGACACAGAAGGTCAGGTTCACAGTAATGACACAGCAGAACCCACATGCACCAAGCGTGATGAACAGGGTCATAGGATCCTGGAAGACATTTCAAACCGGACACTAATAAAAGAGAGCAGCAACCCGCCACCATTGGCCCCTTTGGAGATATGAAGCCAGCGTGCTCTTGCCCCCAGGAGCAGCATGCTGCATCCACGGATGAGGAACCCTGGGGATGAGTCGCCATGCCCAGACAGTCAAGAGAAAATCCAGTTACCTGCTACCCTGGGATGCAGTACACCACATCTGTGCAATTTCAGGACCTTTCAGCACATGTGCCTTTCACGTTGAACTACAGCTAAGCACTGGATGCCACGTGAATTGCTCAATGGCTTCCACAGGGCTTCCGATCTGATCGAGTCCTGTGACCCAGGGAGAGTGGCAGGAGGCTGCGTTCCCAGGGCTGAACCACAGGTCAATCAATGCCTGGCACATCTAAATAAGGGAGTATCAGGCTTCCTTCCATCCCAGCAGGTCCCATGCCTGAAATTTCCTCCCACCCAAAACCCGCCATCATGTGGTTGCAGACCAAACCGGCATCCATCCTGGTGTCTATGAGGTATTTCCTTATGAGGACAAGATCACAGATGCCCCCCGAACGGAGTGGACACATTCTTCCTCCGCTTGTCCATCCTAATCCCTGAGAACAGAGAGTCAGGACCGTTAAGGAAGGCCTTGGGTCCTCTCCAGGTTCCATGATGGCCCACACCAGCAGGCCCGCCCACTGCCACCCCCAGGGGCACTTGAAACCCTTTCCCATTTTTCAGTGGACACATTTAGGGACTGCAGATGAGACCTACGAGGAGTAATCCTTCCCTAAAATGTAGAGCTGGAAAGGCAAGTTACCATTCCCGTTGTGTAGACATCAGGAAGAGCCGGCCAAGCCTCCCTGTCCAGGTACAATGATGGCCGACAGCCTCTCCAAATACATGCAGTGTCCACCCTTCCTGCTGTGCAGCACGTCATATCCAGGTTTGCTTTCCGGGTAGGACAAGGACTGAAAAATGCCCTCATAGCATCCTCCATTGGGAAAAGGCTGCTGCACATTGAGTCATGAAATGTGCTGAAGGTGACCCGAGGTGTGAGGGATATCACACAGCGTATATAAGGGACAGAGAGTCTCACGTGGGCTTCCTACAGACTCAATAGGGAGAGACATCTGAGGCATTCGGGGAAATTCTGCAAGCCCAGGTGCTGCATTGGGTCCCATCGGCCCACACGGCCTACAGGGCTTTCTGCTCTGCAGCTGTCCACTACCAAAGCAGCCGGCTAGGTGCTCACCACCCTAATTCTACTGCCCGCACTCCCGTTTCTCAGAGGCCAGAGACCCCTGCCCTCTCTGCCATAGGACTTCCCTTCTCCGCTGACCCGGGGTACCCCAAGCTGCAAGGAAGCTACCCGAAATCCAAGGCTCCTGGCCAGCTGACACTGCCACAGCACGGCTAGCCTTCAGCTAGCCCACACATCCTCGCCGCAAGGTTTCCTGAGGAGAGATGCACTCCTCTGAGGTACCGCTCATACTACTTGCCTCACACTTAAGCAAGTTGCTGCACCAGGCTTTACAACTTAGCCTCTCCATGTGATATACACTGAGGAACGCCATCTCTTACACTGGGGCTCCCGCGGGAAGAATTGCTCCCACGCCTCCGCTTGGCAGAAGCATTGCAGCACGATATGACTCTCCATGTAGCGTTCCACTTTGCCTTTCCCTGGCACAGATGAGGCCCCAGAGGCACAGAGGGTTTCAGATGTGGCCATTCCTTCTTGAGGGAAGTGACTTCTCCCTGGCATGCCTCCCTTGCCCCAGGTCCTGGAGCAGAGAGTCGAAGAGTGTCAAAACTGGTCCTGACCCCAGACAATGTCTTTTCCTGGCCCTCGGTGACCACATACAGGAAGAAAGGCTGGGGCCCTGGCAGCCTCCTGCAAGTGCAGTCTCAGACCTCACAAATGCATTTTCTGCAGACGGAATTAGACGGCAACCTCTGTGGTAGTATTGGAAAGGCTTCTAATAGTTTAGCATTCCCATCGCACTTCAAGGGGCTGAAGAACCCTACCCTAGGAAGTCAACTGTCTTCCGTTTGGTCAGCCTGTGCACACCACCCAAGAGAAAGCCTGTAAGTACAGCAGCCTAGGCCACAAGAAATGGGAAGTGCGGGGTGGCAGGCAAACCCGACGCCATGCTCATAGGGACTGTAGCCTGTTTCCCTCACCTGCTTGCACAACAAGGCTCCAATTCAGCAGCATGTCTTTCCTTGACTCCTGCCCCAACAGACCATGCCCCACAAGGAAGTACCTACACTCTCAGCAAGCGCACCTCCTGCTATACCCTGGTCTCCACATCCACAACCCTGCCTCTGCCCCGAACACAGCTCATTCCACAGGCTACACATTTCACTCCACCTCAGGTGGATGCAAGCCCATTACCATCCCACAGCCCCTCCTACTGATGACACAGACACAGCGATGCTGCTCAGTTCCTTCATATCTCTTTGGGGTCACTCCACAGAGCTGGTTGAAATGCTCTCAATCGGCCATGGGAGACTTTTGTCTCACGTCTCTGCTGGACAAAAGAGCCAGGCGGACTCATCACTCTATCTCTCGCATGTGTGGACGCTCTGAGACCTTCTTCTACTTGCCCAGGTTTCATGCTGCGCCCTCTTCATCGCAGGATCTGGAGTGCCCCTGACAAGTACACAAGACAAGCAAGCACACACTCACCTAAGTAAACCCAAAGTAGCCCATGTGCGACCAAGTGACAGACCCACGGATTGGCTCAGCAGGCAGAGCGGCTTGCCCTTTTGGGACCCCCTGTCCTTCTTCCCCAGGGTTTGAAATAGAGTGACGGAGATACCCTGTTCCATTGCCAGGATCACGGGCTGGGCTGTGGGTGCCTGATGGGTGGACGTGAAATTGCCAAAGGACTCACATTATTCAGTCGGAAAAAGGGAAAGGGCTTCAGGGGTGGGTCTCTGACTGGGGGGCATGGGAGGCAGCTCCATTGCATGCAAAGTGAATGAGTTGAAGGAAGCTCCACGGAAGTCCTGACAGCACAAAGGAGGCACCTTGGGAAACGCCACCAAGAACATCGCTTCCCTCTCTGTGTCCTGGCACATAAGCCTGACAGCTTGGCTGGATTCAGCTCTCTCGCTTCCACACACCCCGAGTGCACTGAGGCCCTCCAGCTTCCTTGGCTAGCCTCTCACCCACTCCCTGGGGGACCTCAGGCCGCTCCCATTCTCTTCTGAGACTGTCTTTACCCGATTCTTTCTGCCACCAGGTACAGGCTGCCCTGCACCCCAGAGCCCGAGGGCTCCTCACCGACACAGCTTCCTCTCAGGCCTATCCTCTGGTGTCGGCGTCTCTTGGGTAGTACTGCAGGGGATTGGGCCACAGCTCCTCACTGATGATCTGCCTGGGGAAACAACTCAGTCGGCTCAAGAAGGGGCCAGGCCCAGTCCGTGCACCTGGGGCTTCCGTCATACTCATTTCTGACCATGGCCAGAGGGATGCACCTCAGCTATCTTGCTCGATCCTGGACAGTTGTGGTCAGACAACCAGTTGAAGAAGTTCAGGCTGGTGCTGTCATGCCTGTGACTGCTGCACCCACATTCATAATCCCAGAACCATCGCACTCGAGTGGAATGAAAAGCCCTATACTCTGGGGGAAGAGAGGAAGAATATGAGGGACACACTGCCCCAGCACCCATGCCTTGCCCCTTGTGCCCATCCAGCCCCCATTCTGATAGCTCCACTTACCAGCCAAGCTAAAGTGATAATCCTTCTTAATCACTTCATTCAGGAAGTAGGGGTTACTCCAAAAGAAAAACTTCAACTGGCAGTGATGTCTGGGCTGGCTCAACTCCTGCACCTGCCACATCCAAGAGGTCGAGAAAACTGACATGTCTTGGAGCTTGCCAAGCTTGCCCGATCACCAGAGTTGGGCACCACACCTCCCATCCTCTGCTACACACCACCCCAGCTGGCCGCTCCACAGCCCTGCTCACGCCGGTGCCACGCCCAACAAACCATCTCACCTCCAAATGGGTCATGTAGGTCTTCATCTTGGTCCCCCATCAAGGCTGACACGTGGGGGTGGCTCAGAATCTGCTTTCTAGTGAAGGAGGCTTCAGGCTGTGCATTTCAGAGCCAGAAGCGGCCTAGCCTCCATGGGGTAAAGGAGGTGCCGCCGCGGCACATTGTAGCAAGCCACGCACTGCCACCCGCCAATCCCCTCGGACCTGCTATCCATCACACCTGCCCAGGACGGGGCTGTCCCAGGGGCAGGTTCATCTGACGCTGCCTGTGAGGACACGGGGAAGGCCTGCGTCCTGACTTGCCCCGGTCTGCACCTGACCTGTGGGGGCCCACCGCACAAAAACCGTGGCTTTATGATGTCTCTCTGCTGTGTCCAGGCTCCCTGAAAGTGGTGTGTTGGTTGCACAGCTAATCGACGTACGTGCTTGTACATTGGGATACCCGGTCAGGTTTGGAGCTCTGCCAGGATCACGCCTTGCAGTGTGAGTGTGCACATGTTTGTGAGGCTACGGGTGGGTGGGTGGGTGGAGGCTGTGTGGAAGCAGCACTGGAGCCGGCCCCACAGCTCAGCTAGGGGAGGGCTGAATCGGCAAGGAGAGTGCAATCATACCGCTTAACCAGAAACACGCACAACCTGTGCTATGGTGCTGGGCTATGGAAAATTACAGGCACACAGAGTGCTCTGGAGGAGTGTGTGGGCTCCATTTCGGCTGCGACTGTCCAGGACATGGGGCCTTTGAATTTCTGCCGTCGGTGAGGTAGGCCCATACATGCTGCATAGGCACACTACCTTACACCATTTGCTCCTTGGGCCAGGAAAGTGTGCACACGGGGTCTGTATGTCAAAAACACTGACCCTGGCTTTCTGTACAGACACCTAGAGGACTGTCCTGGTCCCCATACACCTGCCCCATGATGAGCCTTTGGAGCACCCAGGCCCTTCCCTCAGCGCTGACCCCGCACGGACATGGCCCTTGCCTTGCCCCCGCTGCCCTCCCTGTCGTCCCACTCAGCAACAAAACCAAGGAGACACCTGTAAGGATACGGCTTTGGCCCAGGAGCCGTGGATGAGCTGGATAATGTTCTTTCTGTACTCCAGGTGCGTCTGTCTCCTCTGATGGATTTGGCGCCTCAGCCGACAGTAAGCCCTGTGGTCTCGGGCCTTCAGAGCCCTCAGCTGTAACTGAACGGCTTCCAGTGACTCCAGTGGGGATCGGAAGCAGGTCCCACACCGCCTGCGCTGTGCCAACTGGGGCTGCATGGCCTTCTCCTCCAGTAAGGGGCCTGGAACTCCTCCTCACTGTCAGCAGCCTGTCCCTTGTTCAGCCTGTCCTCCATCAGCCCACGTTCCTCCACACGCTTCACCGGCAACTCATCTTCCAGACACTCCTGGGTCACCACAACCTCTTCCACCCACACATGCATCATGTCCTCTAAAATCAGCACTGCCTCCTGCTGCCAATCCATGACATCTCTTTCCGGCACCGCCTCCTTCAACCTCTTGCCTGCTGCAGCCTGCAGGGTCCCCATGTATCCAGCATGACCTGGAGAGACACGGGCCCCTGCCTCCTGAACGTCCCCGCCCACATCCCAACCGCCTGACTATGTCCAGGTCTCCTGACCTTTGCCCGCACCCCGCCTCACTCGCCATGTGGCCCTGGCCCCAGCGGTGCAGCTGTCAAGGAGCGGGTCCTGGAAGCGCACATCTGTAGAGCCGAACAGGTCACCCTCGAGGATGCTGTCCGGGAGCTGGACTTCTCGGTTTGGCCTCCGTGCTCCCAGAGGCAGGGCGCATGCGCAAGGTGCCCGCCCCGCCCCCATAGCCCTTAGGGACTCTGCTGGAAGCCTGCTGGAGCCAGGCTCCCTCAGCTCGCCCATGCCTCCAGCTACCAGAGAGAGGACGGGGTGCAGGGGACCCCGCCCCTTTCTTGCTGAGGGCCGCCTATCCCGCTGCCTGATTCCTGCCTGAGTCCCTGCCAGGCTTCTGCCTCAGCCGCACCACAATTCCACTCAAAATGTGCAGCCCCGCCCTCTCCAGTGACTGGCCTGCAAGCAGCTCACAGACTCTGCCAACCTGGGCCTTTCCTGGACATGAGCGCCACCTGCTGGGACACTTGGTGTCAGGCTGCACTTCCCTCTACCAAATCACAGTCTTGTAGCACTCATCACCTTCATCCACAGGGAGTTCTCATGAAATAACACAGGGATACGTCCTGGTCAGCGCAGGATATCCCTGGAACGAGCATATGTGAGAACAAGACTGCACACAGTGGCAAGAACTCTGGCTCAAGGGTGGTGTAGCCTTAATATTTGTGGAGCTGTGCTCCTGTGTTCAAGAGAAAATAAGCCCATGATTCAAGGTTCAATCTGTTGACAACTCTCTCTCTCTCTCTCTCTCTCTCTCTCTCTCTCTCTCTCTCTCTCTCTCTCTCTCTCTCGCCCGACCTATACTTCTCTATCTCAATCTCTATCTGTATATATCTCTATCTCTATGTTACTCTCTGTCTCTATCTCTAGCTCTATCTATCTCTTTGTCTCTCTAAATGTTGGTCTCTCTCTTTCTCTCTCTCTCTCTCTCTCTCTCTCTCTCTCTCTCTCTCTCTCCCCCTCCCAGAATCTATCCCTCTCTCCCTGTCCCTCATCTCTCCTGTTCTGTGTCCTTGTCTCCTACTCTGTATGCCTCCCTGTCTATCAGTGACCCCATATTCTCCAACATTCTGTGTTCGGTGAGTCTGGCAAGGTGTAGCTCTGAAAATAAAGCACCAACTAGAATGCATTATCCATCCTCACCACTCAAGTGTCTTAAACAGCCTGAGCCTCAGTGTGGTTACCCTTGTAATCTAGTTGTTGTGTGGGTCACGTGAGGAAACCTGCCTTCCTTTCTGTGACAGGTTGGAAAAACGCTGACAATTGTCTCTTTGCTGTGCCATGTCACTGCAGAAACATGCATCTTCAAGACTCGGGAGTCGGGAGAGAGACATGCACCTCTACTTGTCTTGGTGAGCACAGGAAGCATCACTTGGTAGAGCAGAAGGGATGAGATGTGCCACTGCCTGGTCAGCAGTTCAGGGCAATGCACACTCTCCCTGTTGTGGCAGCAGGGAATGGAATTTTCCCACCACACGAATGCTACGGCATTTGGTTCAAGCTCTTGGGCAGCATGCATGGCAAGGGCTTCCCAGCCGACCCTGTTCTTCCACACCTGTTGACTTTAACAGAGAGCTAAGCTGACCATGGTGTATCCACAAGGATGAACTGCCAAAGTTGCCACTGAAGAAAGCAATGTTGTCTCCTGGAATACAAGTCAGTCACCCCTACATTACCTCAAGGTGTTTTTCTCCTGTACAGGTGGCCTCACCGGAAAAGGTACTGCTTCGCTTGACTGCAACATAAACAAACGTAATTCATGAGGTGTTACTTTCATGAGTGCACATACTGATTGAGACCCTACAATCGACCATGTGTATGGCATCCCTCTTCCTCCTCAAGTGTTCCTTTGTTCCTCTTCTACCCCAAGAGGCCTGCAGAAACACTGTGGCAGTGTGTTGCCTCCTATCGTGCTCCATCAGTGACACTGCTGGAAGGATGAGTGCAGGCCCAGCCGAGTGGCTCAGTTGGTTAAGAGCTCGCTCAAGAGTGTGAGCTGAGCTCTGAGTAATGGCGGTTCGATGCCAGCCCGAGATGAGATGCTGTTGAGCTTCCAACTGGTGGCAGGATGGCTCAGCTAAAAAAAAAACAAAAAAAAGAAAAGAAAAATGCAAGGATCGGTGCCATTCTTCATTTCTCAATGGAGCAATGGTTCCGTGCTTAATAGAGATGGTTTCATGTTCCCATGCACATATACTCATATAAAAGATGAATGCCCCACCATACATATACAAACCCATACACGTGTGTGTCTCCATGTTTACACACATACCCAATATCTGCATATCTACGTGCACACACACTTGCTTAATGTGGAAATTTTAGGTGTAGTTTTAATGACAGTGGGCACTTTATGTGCCCTCCTACCCCATTGTGTTTCCCCACAGGCACCTGCCCGCACCAGTTTGAATGTATCCTGTGTGAACCTGCCCATGCAAAGTCTATTTCTCCTGCCAGGAGATGTTTGTAAATGATGCAAAACTTGGTGTTCTCCTGGGAATGGAAGAACGTGGAATGGGGCCCACGATAGAGATGTAGGGACTTGCAAGAGGTAGCGATGGAAGCCTGGGTCGCCTGTGGCCCTGTTCCCCTCCTTCCCTGTTGCCCTTGACCAATTGTGCCTATGAATTTCCAGCGTGATTCTTTGGCATTCCTCCTCTCAGTGACACCATCCGGAATCAGCAAAGTGCTCTGTGCAGAACTTGCGTGGTGCCCACCTCTTCCTGCCTTCAGCTCTCCCAGGCATGCCACTGCCCACGCTGATCTTCTCAGCCTGTCAGTCCCTCCCACCCTAATTTCCTAGATACACGCCCTCCCCTGAACTCCTTCCTTTTTCCCCCTCACACACTCTGTGGACCCTGGGGATGCGGCCTCCCAGAAGAGCTGCAGCCCTGGAATGGCGGGAGGTGAAACACAAAGTGTCCTCTGAATGGTCCATACAGTGTCCAGCACAAAGTGCCATCCTCCGTCTCGGCGAAGAAGGAAGGCGCTAGTGCTGACACCAAAAGCATTTGCGGACCTCCCTTTCTGCCTGTTCTACCCTGTGCTGCTGATGGCCAAATGGGGAACCCTCCCAGGCCTGCGGGCCCCGCTTTTGAATGGCTGTGCAGAAAGGAGAAGCACCCCTTCCTATGGTAAGGGTGCTTGTTGTCTGTCAGGGGTTACGTGGATCTGTCCAAACACAACGATGCCCTCTGGCTTCTGTCTTTGTATCAACGTGCACCCTCCTAAAGTGCTCTTAAATCTTTCTGCGTAGCATTCTAACTCCTCATGAGAACTTCCCACTTAACTGCAGTTATCGAAGAGTGGCATTTAGCTGAGACGTGAACCCTCCATCACGCATGATTCCCAACCCCTTTTGTTGCACTTAACGGAAGGAGAGAACCTGGCACAATAGGATGAGGAAGAGACAGGCAGAAACCGTTGGGCACCAACAAGTGGACAGGGATATCGGGAGTGGTGGGGCTGGAAGATGAGGGACACAGCAGGTCAGGTTCACACTAGTGAGACAGCCGCCCTCACGTGCAGAAAGGGAGATGAACAGGTGCAGAGGATCCTGGAAGATACTAGAAAGGGGAGACTAATAAAAACACAGTGGCCACCTACCACATGTGGCCCCTTTGGAGATGTGGAGCTGGCTCGCTATGTCCACAGACTAGGAACTCTGGGCATGAGTTGCCATGCCCAGACAGTCAGGAGAGAATCCCGTTATCTGTCTGCCCTGACATGTAGCCCACTGATCTGTGCAACGTCAGGACCTTTCAGTGCCTTGCACTTGGACCTACAGCTAAGCACTGTGAGCCATGAGGACTGCTCAACCGCTTCCACAGGGCTCTGGCTCTAACCAAGCCCTGTGCCCCAGACACAGTGACAAGAGGCTGTGTGCCCAGGGCTGAAGCACTTGTCCATCAGTGTCTGGCACATCTATATATCAAGCTTCCTTCCATGCCAGCAGGTCCCATGCGTGAAATTTCCTCGCAACCCAAACCTGCCATCATGTGGTGGCAGACCAAAGCGGCATCCACCCTGGTGTCTATGAGGTATTGTTTCATGTGTACAAGATCACGGATGCCCCCTGAATGGAGGACACACCTTATTCTCCGCTTGTCCATCCGCATCCCTGAGAACAGAAAGTCAGGACCGTTAAGGAAGGCCTTGGGCCCCCTCCAGGGTCCATGATGGCCCACACCAGCAGGCCCTCCCACTGCCACCCCCAGGGGCACTTGAAACCCTTTCCAGTTTCTAAGTGGACACATGTAGGGACTGCAGATGAGAGCTACGAGGAGTAATCCTCACCTAAAATGTAGAGCTGCAAAGGTAAGTTTCCATTCCCTTTGTGTAGACAGCAGGAAGATCCAGCCAAGCCTCCCTGTCCAGGTCCAAGGATGGCCTACAGCCTCTCCGTGTACATGCCGGGTCATAGGACTCGCGAAGCCACCCTTCCTGCTGTGCAGCATGTCATATCCAGGTTTGCTTTCCGGGTAGGACAAAGACTGAAAAATGCCCTCAAAGCCTCCTCCATCGGGCAAAGGCTGCTGCGCATTGAGTCATGAAATGTGCTGACGCTGACGCGAGGCGTTAGGGACATCACACAGCGTACATCAGCGACAGAGAGGCTCACGTGGGCTGGTTATAGACTCGATAGGGAGAGATGTCTGAGGCATTCGGGGACATCCTGCAAGCCCAGGTGCTGCATTGGGTCCCATCCGCCCTCACGGCTTACAGGGCTTTCTGCTCCGCAGCTGTCCACTGCCAAAGCAGCCAGCGAAGGGCTCAACACCCTACTCCTCCTGCCCGCGCACCCGTTTGTCAGAGGCCAGCGACCCCTGCCCTCTCTGCCCCAGGACGTCCCTTCTCCTCTGACCCGAGGCACCCCAAGCTGCAAGGAAGCTACCCGAAATCCAAGGCTCCTGGCCAGCTGACACTGCCACGGCACGGCTAGCCTTCAGCTAGCACACACATCCTCGCTGCAAGTTTTCCTGAGGAGAGATGCACTCCTCTGAGGTACCACTCATGCTACGTGCCTCACACTTAAGCAAGTTACTGCACCAGGCTTTACAACTTAGCCTCTCCATGTGATATACACTGAGGAATGCCATTTCTTACACTGGGGCTCCTGCGGGAAGAATCGCTCCCACGCCTCCGCTTGGCAGAAGCATTGCAGCACGATATGACTCTCCATGTAGCGTTCCACTTTGCCTTTCCCTGGCACAGATGAGGCCCCAGAGGCACAGAGGGTTTCAGATGTGGCCATTCCTTCTTGAGGGACGTGACTTCTCCCTGGCATGCCCCCTTGCCCCAGGTCCTGGAGCAGAGAGTCGAAGAGTGTCAAAACTGGTCCTGACCCCAGACAATGTCTTTTCCTGGCCCTCGGTGACCACATACAGGAAGAAAGGCTGGGGCCCTGGCAGCCTCCTGCAAGTGCAGTCTCAGACCTCACAAATGCATTTTCTGCAGACGGAATTAGACGGCAACCTCTGTGGTAGTATTGGAAAGGCTTCTAATAGTTTAGCATTCCCATCGCACTTCAAGGGGCTGAAGAACCCTACCCTAGGAAGTCAACTGTCTTCCGTTTGGTCAGCCTGTGCACACCACCCAAGAGAAAGCCTGTAAGTACAGCAGCCTAGGCCACAAGAAATGGGAAGTGCGGGGTGGCAGGCAAACCCGACGCCATGCTCATAGGGACTGTAGCCTGTTTCCCTCACCTGCTTGCACAACAAGGCTCCAATTCAGCAGCATGTCTTTCCTTGACTCCTGCCCCAACAGACCATGCCCCACAAGGAAGTACCTACACTCTCAGCAAGCGCACCTCCTGCTATACCCTGGTCTCCACATCCACAACCCTGCCTCTGCCCCGAACACAGCTCATTCCACAGGCTACACATTTCACTCCACCTCAGGTGGATGCAAGCCCATTACCATCCCACAGCCCCTCCTACTGATGACACAGACACAGCGATGCTGCTCAGTTCCTTCATATCTCTTTGGGGTCACTCCACAGAGCTGGTTGAAATGCTCTCAATCGGCCATGGGAGACTTTTGTCTCACGTCTCTGCTGGACAAAAGAGCCAGGCGGACTCATCACTCTATCTCTCGCATGTGTGGACGCTCTGAGACCTTCTTCTACTTGCCCAGGTTTCATGCTGCGCCCTCTTCATCGCAGGATCTGGAGTGCCCCTGACAAGTACACAAGACAAGCAAGCACACACTCACCTAAGTAAACCCAAAGTAGCCCATGTGCGACCAAGTGACAGACCCACGGATTGGCTCAGCAGGCAGAGCGGCTTGCCCTTTTGGGACCCCCTGTCCTTCTTCCCCCAGGGTTTGAAATAGAGTGACGGAGATACCCTGTTCCATTGCCAGGATCACGGGCTGGGCTGTGGGTGCCTGATGGGTGGACGTGAAATTGCCAAAGGACTCACATTATTCAGTCGGAAAAAGGGAAAGGGCTTCAGGGGGTGGGTCTCTGACTGGGGGGCATGGGAGGCAGCTCCATTGCATGCAAAGTGAATGAGTTGAAGGAAGCTCCACGGAAGTCCTGACAGCACAAAGGAGGCACCTTGGGAAACGCCACCAAGAACATCGCTTCCCTCTCTGTGTCCTGGCACATAAGCCTGACAGCTTGGCTGGATTCAGCTCTCTCGCTTCCACACACCCCGAGTGCACTGAGGCCCTCCAGCTTCCTTGGCTAGCCTCTCACCCACTCCCTGGGGGACCTCAGGCCGCTCCCATTCTCTTCTGAGACTGTCTTTACCCGATTCTTTCTGCCACCAGGTACAGGCTGCCCTGCACCCCAGAGCCCGAGGGCTCCTCACCGACACAGCTTCCTCTCAGGCCTATCCTCTGGTGTCGGCGTCTCTTGGGTAGTACTGCAGGGGATTGGGCCACAGCTCCTCACTGATGATCTGCCTGGGGAAACAACTCAGTCGGCTCAAGAAGGGGCCAGGCCCAGTCCGTGCACCTGGGGCTTCCGTCATACTCATTTCTGACCATGGCCAGAGGGATGCACCTCAGCTATCTTGCTCGATCCTGGACAGTTGTGGTCAGACAACCAGTTGAAGAAGTTCAGGCTGGTGCTGTCATGCCTGTGACTGCTGCACCCACATTCATAATCCCAGAACCATCGCACTCGAGTGGAATGAAAAGCCCTATACTCTGGGGGAAGAGAGGAAGAATATGAGGGACACACTGCCCCAGCACCCATGCCTTGCCCCTTGTGCCCATCCAGCCCCCATTCTGATAGCTCCACTTACCAGCCAAGCTAAAGTGATAATCCTTCTTAATCACTTCATTCAGGAAGTAGGGGTTACTCCAAAAGAAAAACTTCAACTGGCAGTGATGTCTGGGCTGGCTCAACTCCTGCACCTGCCACATCCAAGAGGTCGAGAAAACTGACATGTCTTGGAGCTTGCCAAGCTTGCCCGATCACCAGAGTTGGGCACCACACCTCCCATCCTCTGCTACACACCACCCCAGCTGGCCGCTCCACAGCCCTGCTCACGCCGGTGCCACGCCCAACAAACCATCTCACCTCCAAATGGGTCATGTAGGTCTTCATCTTGGTCCCCCATCAAGGCTGACACGTGGGGGTGGCTCAGAATCTGCTTTCTAGTGAAGGAGGCTTCAGGCTGTGCATTTCAGAGCCAGAAGCGGCCTAGCCTCCATGGGGTAAAGGAGGTGCCGCCGCGGCACATTGTAGCAAGCCACGCACTGCCACCCGCCAATCCCCTCGGACCTGCTATCCATCACACCTGCCCAGGACGGGGCTGTCCCAGGGGGCAGGTTCATCTGACGCTGCCTGTGAGGACACGGGGAAGGCCTGCGTCCTGACTTGCCCCCGGTCTGCACCTGACCTGTGGGTGCCCACCGCACAAAAACCGTGGCTTTATGATGTCTCTCTGCTGTGTCCAGGCTCCCTGAAAGTGGTGTGTTGGTTGCACAGCTAATCGACGTACGTGCTTGTACATTGGGATACCCGGTCAGGTTTGGAGCTCTGCCAGGATCACGCCTTGCAGTGTGAGTGTGCACATGTTTGTGAGGCTACGGGTGGGTGGGTGGGTGGAGGCTGTGTGGAAGCAGCACTGGAGCCGGCCCCACAGCTCAGCTAGGGGAGGGCTGAATCGGCAAGGAGAGTGCAATCATACCGCTTAACCAGAAACACGCACAACCTGTGCTATGGTGCTGGGCTATGGAAAATTACAGGCACACAGAGTGCTCTGGAGGAGTGTGTGGGCTCCATTTCGGCTGCGACTGTCCAGGACATGGGGCCTTTGAATTTCTGCCGTCGGTGAGGTAGGCCCATACATGCTGCATAGGCACACTACCTTACACCATTTGCTCCTTGGGCCAGGAAAGTGTGCACACGGGGTCTGTATGTCAAAAACACTGACCCTGGCTTTCTGTACAGACACCTAGAGGACTGTCCTGGTCCCCATACACCTGCCCCATGATGAGCCTTTGGAGCACCCAGGCCCTTCCCTCAGCGCTGACCCCGCACGGACATGGCCCTTGCCTTGCCCCCGCTGCCCTCCCTGTCGTCCCACTCAGCAACAAAACCAAGGAGACACCTGTAAGGATACGGCTTTGGCCCAGGAGCCGTGGATGAGCTGGATAATGTTCTTTCTGTACTCCAGGTGCGTCTGTCTCCTCTGATGGATTTGGCGCCTCAGCCGACAGTAAGCCCTGTGGTCTCGGGCCTTCAGAGCCCTCAGCTGTAACTGAACGGCTTCCAGTGACTCCAGTGGGGATCGGAAGCAGGTCCCACACCGCCTGCGCTGTGCCAACTGGGGCTGCATGGCCTTCTCCTCCAGTAAGGGGGCCTGGAACTCCTCCTCACTGTCAGCAGCCTGTCCCTTGTTCAGCCTGTCCTCCATCAGCCCACGTTCCTCCACACGCTTCACCGGCAACTCATCTTCCAGACACTCCTGGGTCACCACAACCTCTTCCACCCACACATGCATCATGTCCTCTAAAATCAGCACTGCCTCCTGCTGCCAATCCATGACATCTCTTTCCGGCACCGCCTCCTTCAACCTCTTGCCTGCTGCAGCCTGCAGGGTCCCCATGTATCCAGCATGACCTGGAGAGACACGGGCCCCTGCCTCCTGAACGTCCCCGCCCACATCCCAACCGCCTGACTATGTCCAGGTCTCCTGACCTTTGCCCGCACCCCGCCTCACTCGCCATGTGGCCCTGGCCCCAGCGGTGCAGCTGTCAAGGAGCGGGTCCTGGAAGCGCACATCTGTAGAGCCGAACAGGTCACCCTCGAGGATGCTGTCCGGGAGCTGGACTTCTCGGTTTGGCCTCCGTGCTCCCAGAGGCAGGGCGCATGCGCAAGGTGCCCGCCCCGCCCCCATAGCCCTTAGGGACTCTGCTGGAAGCCTGCTGGAGCCAGGCTCCCTCAGCTCGCCCATGCCTCCAGCTACCAGAGAGAGGACGGGGTGCAGGGGACCCCGCCCCTTTCTTGCTGAGGGCCGCCTATCCCGCTGCCTGATTCCTGCCTGAGTCCCTGCCAGGCTTCTGCCTCAGCCGCACCACAATTCCACTCAAAATGTGCAGCCCCGCCCTCTCCAGTGACTGGCCTGCAAGCAGCTCACAGACTCTGCCAACCTGGGCCTTTCCTGGACATGAGCGCCACCTGCTGGGACACTTGGTGTCAGGCTGCACTTCCCTCTACCAAATCACAGTCTTGTAGCACTCATCACCTTCATCCACAGGGAGTTCTCATGAAATAACACAGGGGATACGTCCTGGTCAGCGCAGGATATCCCTGGAACGAGCATATGTGAGAACAAGACTGCACACAGTGGCAAGAACTCTGGCTCAAGGGTGGTGTAGCCTTAATATTTGTGGAGCTGTGCTCCTGTGTTCAAGAGAAAATAAGCCCATGATTCAAGGTTCAATCTGTTGACAACTCTCTCTCTCTCTCTCTCTCTCTCTCTCTCTCTCTCTCTCTCTCTCTCTCTCTCTCTCTCTGTCGCCCTACCTATTCATCTCTATCTCTATCTCTATCTGTATATATCTCTATCTCTATGTCACTCTCTTTCTGTCTCTATCTCTATCTCTATCTATCTCTTTGTCTCTCTCAAAGTTGGTCTCTCTCTCTCTCTCTCTCTCTCTCTCTCTCTCTCTCTCTCTGTCTCTCTCTCTCTCTCTCTCTCTCCCCCTCCCAGAATCTATCCCTCTCTCCCTGTCCCTCATCTCTCCTGTTCTGTGTCCTTGTCTCCTACTCTGTATGCCTCCCTGTCTATCAGTGACCCCATATTCTCCAACATTCTGTGTTCGGTGAGTCTGGCAAGGTGTAGCTCTGAAAATAAAGCACCAACTAGAATGCATTATCCATCCTCACCACTCAAGTGTCTTAAACAGCCTGAGCCTCAGTGTGGTTACCCTTGTAATCTAGTTGTTGTGTGGGTCACGTGAGGAAACCTGCCTTCCTTTCTGTGACAGGTTGGAAAAACGCTGACAATTGTCTCTTTGCTGTGCCATGTCACTGCAGAAACATGCATCTTCAAGACTCGGGAGTCGGGAGAGAGACATGCACCTCTACTTGTCTTGGTGAGCACAGGAAGCATCACTTGGTAGAGCAGAAGGGATGAGATGTGCCACTGCCTGGTCAGCAGTTCAGGGCAATGCACACTCTCCCTGTTGTGGCAGCAGGGAATGGAATTTTCCCACCACACGAATGCTACGGCATTTGGTTCAAGCTCTTGGGCAGCATGCATGGCAAGGGCTTCCCAGCCGACCCTGTTCTTCCACACCTGTTGACTTTAACAGAGAGCTAAGCTGACCATGGTGTATCCACAAGGATGAACTGCCAAAGTTGCCACTGAAGAAAGCAATGTTGTCTCCTGGAATACAAGTCAGTCACCTCTACATTACCTCAAGGTGTTTTTCTCCTGTACAGGTGGCCTCACCGGAAAAGGTACTGCTTCACTTGACTGCAACATAAACAAACGTAATTCATGAGGTGTTACTTTCATGAGTGCACATACTGATTGAGACCCTACAATCGACCATGTGTATGGCATCCCTCTTCCTCCTCAAGTGTTCCTTTGTTCCTCTTCTACCCCAAGAGGCCTGCAGAAACACTGTGGCAGTGTGTTGCCTCCTATCGTGCTCCATCAGTGACACTGCTGGAAGGATGAGTGCAGGCCCAGCCGAGTGGCTCAGTTGGTTAAGAGCTCGCTCAAGAGTGTGAGCTGAGCTCTGAGTAATGGCGGTTCGATGCCAGCCCGAGATGAGATGCTGTTGAGCTTCCAACTGGTGGCAGGATGGCTCAGCTAAAAAAAAAAAAAAAAAAAGAAAATAATAATGCAAGGATCGGTGCCATTCTTCATTTCTCAATGGAGCAATGGTTCCGTGCTTAATAGAGATGGTTTCATGTTCCCATGCACATATACTCATATAAAAGATGAATGCCCCACCATACATATACAAACCCATACACGTGTGTGTCTCCATGTTTACACACATACCCAATATCTGCATATCTACGTGCACACACACTTGCTTAATGTGGAAATTTTAGGTGTAGTTTTAATGACAGTGGGCACTTTATGTGCCCTCCTACCCCATTGTGTTTCCCCACAGGCACCTGCCCGCACCAGTTTGAATGTATCCTGTGTGTACCTGCCCATGCAAAGTCTATTTCTCCTGCCAGGAGATGTTTGTAAATGATGCAAAACTTGGTGTTCTCCTGGGAATGGAAGAACGTGGAATGGGGCCCACGATAGAGATGTAGGGACTTGCAAGAGGTAGCGATGGAAGCCTGGGTCGCCTGTGGCCCTGTTCCCCTCCTTCCCTGTTGCCCTTGACCAATTGTGCCTGTGAATTTCCAGGGTGATTCTTTGGCATTCCTCCTCTCAGTGACACCATCCGGAATCAGCAAAGTGCTCTGTACAGAACTTGCTTGGTGCCCACCTCTACCAGACATGCCACTTCCCAAGCTGATCTTCTCAGCCAGTCCCTCGCACCCTAGTTTCCTAGATACAGGCCTTCCCCCTGAACTCGTTCCTTTTTCACCCTCACATACTCTGTGGTCCCAGGGCGATGTGGCCTCCGAGAAGAGCTGCAGCCCTGGAATGGTGGGAGGCGAAACACAAGGTGCCCTCTGAATGGTCCATACAGTGTCCAGCACAAAGTGCCATCCTCCGTCTCGGCGAAGAAGGAAGGCGCTAGTGCTGACACCAAAAGCATTTGCGGACCTCCCTTTCTGCCTGTTCTACCCTGTGCTGCTGATGGCCAAATGGGGAACCCTCCCAGGCCTGCGGGCCCCGCTTTTGAATGGCTGTGCAGAAAGGAGAAGCACCCCTTCCTATGGTAAGGGTGCTTGTTGTCTGTCAGGGGTTACGTGGATCTGTCCAAACACAACGATGCCCTCTGGCTTCTGTCTTTGTATCAACGTGCACCCTCCTAAAGTGCTCTTAAATCTTTCTGCGTAGCATTCTAACTCCTCATGAGAACTTCCCACTTAACTGCAGTTATCGAAGAGTGGCATTTAGCTGAGACGTGAACCCTCCATCACGCATGATTCCCAACCCCTTTTGTTGCACTTAACGGAAGGAGAGAACCTGGCACAATAGGATGAGGAAGAGACAGGCAGAAACCGTTGGGCACCAACAAGTGGACAGGGATATCGGGAGTGGTGGGGCTGGAAGATGAGGGACACAGCAGGTCAGGTTCACACTAGTGAGACAGCCGCCCTCACGTGCAGAAAGGGAGATGAACAGGTGCAGAGGATCCTGGAAGATACTAGAAAGGGGAGACTAATAAAAACACAGTGGCCACCTACCACATGTGGCCCCTTTGGAGACGTGGAGCTGGCTCGCTATGTCCACAGACTAGGAACTCTGGGCATGAGTTGCCATGCCCAGACAGTCAGGAGAGAATCCCGTTATCTGTCTGCCCTGACATGTAGCCCACTGATCTGTGCAACGTCAGGACCTTTCAGTGCCTTGCACTTGGACCTACAGCTAAGCACTGTGAGCCATGAGGACTGCTCAACCGCTTCCACAGGGCTCTGGCTCTAACCAAGCCCTGTGCCCCAGACACAGTGACAAGAGGCTGTGTGCCCAGGGCTGAAGCACTTGTCCATCAGTGTCTGGCACATCTATATATCAAGCTTCCTTCCATGCCAGCAGGTCCCATGCGTGAAATTTCCTCGCAACCCAAACCTGCCATCATGTGGTGGCAGACCAAAGCGGCATCCACCCTGGTGTCTATGAGGTATTGTTTCATGTGTACAAGATCACGGATGCCCCCTGAATGGAGGACACACCTTATTCTCCGCTTGTCCATCCGCATCCCTGAGAACAGAAAGTCAGGACCGTTAAGGAAGGCCTTGGGCCCCCTCCAGGGTCCATGATGGCCCACACCAGCAGGCCCTCCCACTGCCACCCCCAGGGGCACTTGAAACCCTTTCCAGTTTCTAAGTGGACACATGTAGGGACTGCAGATGAGAGCTACGAGGAGTAATCCTCACCTAAAATGTAGAGCTGCAAAGGTAAGTTTCCATTCCCTTTGTGTAGACAGCAGGAAGATCCAGCCAAGCCTCCCTGTCCAGGTCCAAGGATGGCCTACAGCCTCTCCGTGTACATGCCGGGTCATAGGACTCGCGAAGCCACCCTTCCTGCTGTGCAGCATGTCATATCCAGGTTTGCTTTCCGGGTAGGACAAAGACTGAAAAATGCCCTCAAAGCCTCCTCCATCGGGCAAAGGCTGCTGCGCATTGAGTCATGAAATGTGCTGACGCGAGGCGTTAGGGACATCACACAGCGTACATCAGCGACAGAGAGGCTCACGTGGGCTGGTTATAGACTCGATAGGGAGAGATGTCTGAGGCATTCGGGGACATCCTGCAAGCCCAGGTGCTGCATTGGGTCCCATCCGCCCTCACGGCTTACAGGGCTTTCTGCTCCGCAGCTGTCCACTGCCAAAGCAGCCAGCAAAGGGCTCAACACCCTACTCCTCCTGCCCGCGCACCCGTTTGTCAGAGGCCAGCGACCCCTGCCTTCTCTGCCCCAGGACGTCCCTTCTCCTCTGACCCGAGGCACCCCAAGCTGCAAGGAAGCTACCCGAAATCCAAGGCTCCTGGCCAGCTGACACTGCCACGGCACGGCTAGCCTTCAGCTAGCACACACATCCTCGCTGCAAGTTTTCCTGAGGAGAGATGCACTCCTCTGAGGTACCACTCATGCTACGTGCCTCACACTTAAGCAAGTTACTGCACCAGGCTTTACAACTTAGCCTCTCCATGTGATATACACTGAGGAATGCCATTTCTTACACTGGGGCTCCTGCGGGAAGAATCGCTCCCACGCCTCCGCTTGGCAGAAGCATTGCAGCACGATATGACTCTCCATGTAGCGTTCCACTTTGCCTTTCCCTGGCACAGATGAGGCCCCAGAGGCACAGAGGGTTTCAGATGTGGCCATTCCTTCTTGAGGGAAGTGACTTCTCCCTGGCATGCCTCCCTTGCCCCAGGTCCTGGAGCAGAGAGTCGAAGAGTGTCAAAACTGGTCCTGACCCCAGACAATGTCTTTTCCTGGCCCTCGGTGACCACATACAGGAAGAAAGGCTGGGGCCCTGGCAGCCTCCTGCAAGTGCAGTCTCAGACCTCACAAATGCATTTTCTGCAGACGGAATTAGACGGCAACCTCTGTGGTAGTATTGGAAAGGCTTCTAATAGTTTAGCATTCCCATCGCACTTCAAGGGGCTGAAGAACCCTACCCTAGGAAGTCAACTGTCTTCCGTTTGGTCAGCCTGTGCACACCACCCAAGAGAAAGCCTGTAAGTACAGCAGCCTAGGCCACAAGAAATGGGAAGTGCGGGGTGGCAGGCAAACCCGACGCCATGCTCATAGGGACTGTAGCCTGTTTCCCTCACCTGCTTGCACAACAAGGCTCCAATTCAGCAGCATGTCTTTCCTTGACTCCTGCCCCAACAGACCATGCCCCACAAGGAAGTACCTACACTCTCAGCAAGCGCACCTCCTGCTATACCCTGGTCTCCACATCCACAACCCTGCCTCTGCCCCGAACACAGCTCATTCCACAGGCTACACATTTCACTCCACCTCAGGTGGATGCAAGCCCATTACCATCCCACAGCCCCTCCTACTGATGACACAGACACAGCGATGCTGCTCAGTTCCTTCATATCTCTTTGGGGTCACTCCACAGAGCTGGTTGAAATGCTCTCAATCGGCCATGGGAGACTTTTGTCTCACGTCTCTGCTGGACAAAAGAGCCAGGCGGACTCATCACTCTATCTCTCGCATGTGTGGACGCTCTGAGACCTTCTTCTACTTGCCCAGGTTTCATGCTGCGCCCTCTTCATCGCAGGATCTGGAGTGCCCCTGACAAGTACACAAGACAAGCAAGCACACACTCACCTAAGTAAACCCAAAGTAGCCCATGTGCGACCAAGTGACAGACCCACGGATTGGCTCAGCAGGCAGAGCGGCTTGCCCTTTTGGGACCCCCTGTCCTTCTTCCCCCAGGGTTTGAAATAGAGTGACGGAGATACCCTGTTCCATTGCCAGGATCACGGGCTGGGCTGTGGGTGCCTGATGGGTGGACGTGAAATTGCCAAAGGACTCACATTATTCAGTCGGAAAAAGGGAAAGGGCTTCAGGGGGTGGGTCTCTGACTGGGGGCATGGGAGGCAGCTCCATTGCATGCAAAGTGAATGAGTTGAAGGAAGCTCCACGGAAGTCCTGACAGCACAAAGGAGGCACCTTGGGAAACGCCACCAAGAACATCGCTTCCCTCTCTGTGTCCTGGCACATAAGCCTGACAGCTTGGCTGGATTCAGCTCTCTCGCTTCCACACACCCCGAGTGCACTGAGGCCCTCCAGCTTCCTTGGCTAGCCTCTCACCCACTCCCTGGGGGACCTCAGGCCGCTCCCATTCTCTTCTGAGACTGTCTTTACCCGATTCTTTCTGCCACCAGGTACAGGCTGCCCTGCACCCCAGAGCCCGAGGGCTCCTCACCGACACAGCTTCCTCTCAGGCCTATCCTCTGGTGTCGGCGTCTCTTGGGTAGTACTGCAGGGGATTGGGCCACAGCTCCTCACTGATGATCTGCCTGGGGAAACAACTCAGTCGGCTCAAGAAGGGGCCAGGCCCAGTCCGTGCACCTGGGGCTTCCGTCATACTCATTTCTGACCATGGCCAGAGGGATGCACCTCAGCTATCTTGCTCGATCCTGGACAGTTGTGGTCAGACAACCAGTTGAAGAAGTTCAGGCTGGTGCTGTCATGCCTGTGACTGCTGCACCCACATTCATAATCCCAGAACCATCGCACTCGAGTGGAATGAAAAGCCCTATACTCTGGGGGAAGAGAGGAAGAATATGAGGGACACACTGCCCCAGCACCCATGCCTTGCCCCTTGTGCCCATCCAGCCCCCATTCTGATAGCTCCACTTACCAGCCAAGCTAAAGTGATAATCCTTCTTAATCACTTCATTCAGGAAGTAGGGGTTACTCCAAAAGAAAAACTTCAACTGGCAGTGATGTCTGGGCTGGCTCAACTCCTGCACCTGCCACATCCAAGAGGTCGAGAAAACTGACATGTCTTGGAGCTTGCCAAGCTTGCCCGATCACCAGAGTTGGGCACCACACCTCCCATCCTCTGCTACACACCACCCCAGCTGGCCGCTCCACAGCCCTGCTCACGCCGGTGCCACGCCCAACAAACCATCTCACCTCCAAATGGGTCATGTAGGTCTTCATCTTGGTCCCCCATCAAGGCTGACACGTGGGGGTGGCTCAGAATCTGCTTTCTAGTGAAGGAGGCTTCAGGCTGTGCATTTCAGAGCCAGAAGCGGCCTAGCCTCCATGGGGTAAAGGAGGTGCCGCCGCGGCACATTGTAGCAAGCCACGCACTGCCACCCGCCAATCCCCTCGGACCTGCTATCCATCACACCTGCCCAGGACGGGGCTGTCCCAGGGGGCAGGTTCATCTGACGCTGCCTGTGAGGACACGGGGAAGGCCTGCGTCCTGACTTGCCCCCGGTCTGCACCTGACCTGTGGGTGCCCACCGCACAAAAACCGTGGCTTTATGATGTCTCTCTGCTGTGTCCAGGCTCCCTGAAAGTGGTGTGTTGGTTGCACAGCTAATCGACGTACGTGCTTGTACATTGGGATACCCGGTCAGGTTTGGAGCTCTGCCAGGATCACGCCTTGCAGTGTGAGTGTGCACATGTTTGTGAGGCTACGGGTGGGTGGGTGGGTGGAGGCTGTGTGGAAGCAGCACTGGAGCCGGCCCCACAGCTCAGCTAGGGGAGGGCTGAATCGGCAAGGAGAGTGCAATCATACCGCTTAACCAGAAACACGCACAACCTGTGCTATGGTGCTGGGCTATGGAAAATTACAGGCACACAGAGTGCTCTGGAGGAGTGTGTGGGCTCCATTTCGGCTGCGACTGTCCAGGACATGGGGCCTTTGAATTTCTGCCGTCGGTGAGGTAGGCCCATACATGCTGCATAGGCACACTACCTTACACCATTTGCTCCTTGGGCCAGGAAAGTGTGCACACGGGGTCTGTATGTCAAAAACACTGACCCTGGCTTTCTGTACAGACACCTAGAGGACTGTCCTGGTCCCCATACACCTGCCCCATGATGAGCCTTTGGAGCACCCAGGCCCTTCCCTCAGCGCTGACCCCGCACGGACATGGCCCTTGCCTTGCCCCCGCTGCCCTCCCTGTCGTCCCACTCAGCAACAAAACCAAGGAGACACCTGTAAGGATACGGCTTTGGCCCAGGAGCCGTGGATGAGCTGGATAATGTTCTTTCTGTACTCCAGGTGCGTCTGTCTCCTCTGATGGATTTGGCGCCTCAGCCGACAGTAAGCCCTGTGGTCTCGGGCCTTCAGAGCCCTCAGCTGTAACTGAACGGCTTCCAGTGACTCCAGTGGGGATCGGAAGCAGGTCCCACACCGCCTGCGCTGTGCCAACTGGGGCTGCATGGCCTTCTCCTCCAGTACGGGGGCCTGGAACTCCTCCTCACTGTCAGCAGCCTGTCCCTCGTTCAGCCTGTCCTCCATCAGCCCACGTTCCTCCACACGCTTCACCGGCAACTCATCTTCCAGACACTCCTGGGTCACCACAACCTCTTCCACCCACACATGCATCATGTCCTCTAAAATCAGCACTGCCTCCTGCTGCCAATCCATGACATCTCTTTCCGGCACCGCCTCCTTCAACCTCTCGCCTGCTGCAGCCTGCAGGGTCCCCATGTATCCAGCATGACCTGGAGAGACACGGGCCCCTGCCTCCTGAACGTCCCCGCCCACATCCCAACCGCCTGACTATGTCCAGGTCTCCTGACCTTTGCCCGCACCCCGCCTCACTCGCCATGTGGCCCTGGCCCCAGCGGTGCAGCTGTCAAGGAGCGGGTCCTGGAAGCGCACATCTGTAGAGCCGAACAGGTCACCCTCGAGGATGCTGTCCGGGAGCTGGACTTCTCGGTTTGGCCTCCGTGCTCCCAGAGGCAGGGCGCCTGCGCAAGGTGCCCGCCCCGCCCCATAGCCCTTAGGGACTCTGCTGGAAGCCTGCTGGAGCCAGGCTCCCTCAGCTCGCCCATGCCTCCAGCTACCAGAGAGAGGACGGGGTGCAGGGGACCCCGCCCCTTTCTTGCTGAGGGCCGCCTATCCCGCTGCCTGATTCCTGCCTGAGTCCCTGCCAGGCTTCTGCCTCAGCCGCACCACAATTCCACTCAAAATGTGCAGCCCCGCCCTCTCCAGTGACTGGCCTGCAAGCAGCTCACAGACTCTGCCAACCTGGGCCTTTCCTGGACATGAGCGCCACCTGCTGGGACACTTGGTGTCAGGCTGCACTTCCCTCTACCAAATCACAGTCTTGTAGCACTCATCACCTTCATCCACAGGGAGTTCTCATGAAATAACACAGGGGATACGTCCTGGTCAGCGCAGGATATCCCTGGAACGAGCATATGTGAGAACAAGACTGCACACAGTGGCAAGAACTCTGGCTCAAGGGTGGTGTAGCCTTAATATTTGTGGAGCTGTGCTCCTGTGTTCAAGAGAAAATAAGCCCATGATTCAAGGTTCAATCTGTTGACAACTCTCTCTCTCTCTCTCTCTCTCTCTCTCTCTCTCTCTCTCTCTCTCTCTCTCTCGCCCTACCTATACTTCTCTATCTCAATCTCTATCTGTATATATCTCTATCTCTATGTTACTCTCTGTCTCTATCTCTAGCTCTATCTATCTCTTTGTCTCTCTAAATGTTGGTCTCTCTCTTTCTCTCTCTTTCTCTCTCTCTCTCTCTCTCTCTCTCTCTCTCTCTCTCTCTCTCTCTCTCTCTCTCTCTCTCTCCCCCTCCCAGAATCTATCCCTCTCTCCCTGTCCCTCATCTCTCCTGTTCTGTGTCCTTGTCTCCTACTCTGTATGCCTCCCTGTCTATCAGTGACCCCATATTCTCCAACATTCTGTGTTCGGTGAGTCTGGCAAGGTGTAGCTCTGAAAATAAAGCACCAACTAGAATGCATTATCCATCCTCACCACTCAAGTGTCTTAAACAGCCTGAGCCTCAGTGTGGTTACCCTTGTAATCTAGTTGTTGTGTGGGTCACGTGAGGAAACCTGCCTTCCTTTCTGTGACAGGTTGGAAAAACGCTGACAATTGTCTCTTTGCTGTGCCATGTCACTGCAGAAACATGCATCTTCAAGACTCGGGAGTCGGGAGAGAGACATGCACCTCTACTTGTCTTGGTGAGCACAGGAAGCATCACTTGGTAGAGCAGAAGGGATGAGATGTGCCACTGCCTGGTCAGCAGTTCAGGGCGATGCACACTCTCCCTGTTGTGGCAGCAGGGAATGGAATTTTCCCACCACACGAATGCTACGGCATTTGGTTCAAGCTCTTGGGCAGCATGCATGGCAAGGGCTTCCCAGCCGACCCTGTTCTTCCACACCTGTTGACTTTAACAGAGAGCTAAGCTGACCATGGTGTATCCACAAGGATGAACTGCCAAAGTTGCCACTGAAGAAAGCAATGTTGTCTCCTGGAATACAAGTCAGTCACCCCTACATTACCTCAAGGTGTTTTTCTCCTGTACAGGTGGCCTCACCGGAAAAGGTACTGCTTCGCTTGACTGCAACATAAACAAACGTAATTCATGAGGTGTTACTTTCATGAGTGCACATACTGATTGAGACCCTACAATCGACCATGTGTATGGCATTCCTCTTCCTCCTCAAGTGTTCCTTTGTTCCTCTTCTACCCCAAGAGGCCTGCAGAAACACTGTGGCAGTGTGTTGCCTCCTATCGTGCTCCATCAGTGACACTGCTGGAAGGATGAGTGCAGGCCCAGCCGAGTGGCTCAGTTGGTTAAGAGCTCGCTCAAGAGTGTGAGCTGAGCTCTGAGTAATGGCGGTTCAATGCCAGCCCGAGATGAGATGCTGTTGAGCTTCCAACTGGTGGCAGGATGGCTCAGCTAAAAAAAAAACAAAAAAAAGAAAAGAAAAATGCAAGGATCGGTGCCATTCTTCATTTCTCAATGGAGCAATGGTTCCGTGCTTAATAGAGATGGTTTCATGTTCCCATGCACATATACTCATATAAAAGATGAATGCCCCACCATACATATACAAACCCATACACATGTGTGTGTCTCCATGTTTACACACATACCCAATATCTGCATATCTACGTGCACACACACTTGCTTAATGTGGAAATTTTAGGTGTAGTTTTAATGACAGTGGGCACTTTATGTGCCCTCCTACCCCATTGTGTTTCCCCACAGGCACCTGCCCGCACCAGTTTGAATGTATCCTGTGTGAACCTGCCCATGCAAAGTCTATTTCTCCTGCCAGGAGATGTTTGTAAATGATGCAAAACTTGGTGTTCTCCTGGGAATGGAAGAACGTGGAATGGGGCCCACGATAGAGATGTAGGGACTTGCAAGAGGTAGCGATGGAAGCCTGGGTCGCCTGTGGCCCTGTTCCCCTCCTTCCCTGTTGCCCTTGACCAATTGTGCCTATGAATTTCCAGCGTGATTCTTTGGCATTCCTCCTCTCAGTGACACCATCCGGAATCAGCAAAGTGCTCTGTGCAGAACTTGCGTGGTGCCCACCTCTTCCTGCCTTCAGCTCTCCCAGGCATGCCACTGCCCACGCTGATCTTCTCAGCCTGTCAGTCCCTCCCACCCTAATTTCCTAGATACACGCCCTCCCCCTGAACTCCTTCCTTTTTCCCCCTCACACACTCTGTGGACCCTGGGGGATGCGGCCTCCGAGAAGAGCTGCAGCCCTGGAATGGCGGGAGGTGAAACACAAAGTGTCCTCTGAATGGTCCATACAGTGTCCAGCACAAAGTGCCATCCTCCGTCTCGGCGAAGAAGGAAGGCGCTAGTGCTGACACCAAAAGCATTTGCGGACCTCCCTTTCTGCCTGTTCTACCCTGTGCTGCTGATGGCCAAATGGGGAACCCTCCCAGGCCTGCGGGCCCCGCTTTTGAATGGCTGTGCAGAAAGGAGAAGCACCCCTTCCTATGGTAAGGGTGCTTGTTGTCTGTCAGGGGTTACGTGGATCTGTCCAAACACAACGATGCCCTCTGGCTTCTGTCTTTGTATCAACGTGCACCCTCCTAAAGTGCTCTTAAATCTTTCTGCGTAGCATTCTAACTCCTCATGAGAACTTCCCACTTAACTGCAGTTATCGAAGAGTGGCATTTAGCTGAGACGTGAACCCTCCATCACGCATGATTCCCAACCCCTTTTGTTGCACTTAACGGAAGGAGAGAACCTGGCACAATAGGATGAGGAAGAGACAGGCAGAAACCGTTGGGCACCAACAAGTGGACAGGGATATCGGGAGTGGTGGGGCTGGAAGATGAGGGACACAGCAGGTCAGGTTCACACTAGTGAGACAGCCGCCCTCACGTGCAGAAAGGGAGATGAACAGGTGCAGAGGATCCTGGAAGATACTAGAAAGGGGAGACTAATAAAAACACAGTGGCCACCTACCACATGTGGCCCCTTTGGAGACGTGGAGCTGGCTCGCTATGTCCACAGACTAGGAACTCTGGGCATGAGTTGCCATGCCCAGACAGTCAGGAGAGAATCCCGTTATCTGTCTGCCCTGACATGTAGCCCACTGATCTGTGCAACGTCAGGACCTTTCAGTGCCTTGCACTTGGACCTACAGCTAAGCACTGTGAGCCATGAGGACTGCTCAACCGCTTCCACAGGGCTCTGGCTCTAACCAAGCCCTGTGCCCCAGACACAGTGACAAGAGGCTGTGTGCCCAGGGCTGAAGCACTTGTCCATCAGTGTCTGGCACATCTATATATCAAGCTTCCTTCCATGCCAGCAGGTCCCATGCGTGAAATTTCCTCGCAACCCAAACCTGCCATCATGTGGTGGCAGACCAAAGCGGCATCCACCCTGGTGTCTATGAGGTATTGTTTCATGTGTACAAGATCACGGATGCCCCCTGAATGGAGGACACACCTTATTCTCCGCTTGTCCATCCGCATCCCTGAGAACAGAAAGTCAGGACCGTTAAGGAAGGCCTTGGGCCCCCTCCAGGGTCCATGATGGCCCACACCAGCAGGCCCTCCCACTGCCACCCCCAGGGGCACTTGAAACCCTTTCCAGTTTCTAAGTGGACACATGTAGGGACTGCAGATGAGAGCTACGAGGAGTAATCCTCACCTAAAATGTAGAGCTGCAAAGGTAAGTTTCCATTCCCTTTGTGTAGACAGCAGGAAGATCCAGCCAAGCCTCCCTGTCCAGGTCCAAGGATGGCCTACAGCCTCTCCGTGTACATGCCGGGTCATAGGACTCGCGAAGCCACCCTTCCTGCTGTGCAGCATGTCATATCCAGGTTTGCTTTCCGGGTAGGACAAAGACTGAAAAATGCCCTCAAAGCCTCCTCCATCGGGCAAAGGCTGCTGCGCATTGAGTCATGAAATGTGCTGACGCTGACGCGAGGCGTTAGGGACATCACACAGCGTACATCAGCGACAGAGAGGCTCACGTGGGCTGGTTATAGACTCGATAGGGAGAGATGTCTGAGGCATTCGGGGACATCCTGCAAGCCCAGGTGCTGCATTGGGTCCCATCCGCCCTCACGGCTTACAGGGCTTTCTGCTCCGCAGCTGTCCACTGCCAAAGCAGCCAGCGAAGGGCTCAACACCCTACTCCTCCTGCCCGCGCACCCGTTTGTCAGAGGCCAGCGACCCCTGCCCTCTCTGCCCCAGGACGTCCCTTCTCCTCTGACCCGAGGCACCCCAAGCTGCAAGGAAGCTACCCGAAATCCAAGGCTCCTGGCCAGCTGACACTGCCACGGCACGGCTAGCCTTCAGCTAGCACACACATCCTCGCTGCAAGTTTTCCTGAGGAGAGATGCACTCCTCTGAGGTACCACTCATGCTACGTGCCTCACACTTAAGCAAGTTACTGCACCAGGCTTTACAACTTAGCCTCTCCATGTGATATACACTGAGGAATGCCATTTCTTACACTGGGGCTCCTGCGGGAAGAATCGCTCCCACGCCTCAGCTTGGCAGAAGCATTGCAGCATGATACACCTCTCCACGTAGTGTTCCACTTTGCCTTTCCCTCGCACAGATGAGGCTCCAGAAGCACAGAGGGTTTTCCATGAAGCCGTTCCTTCTGAAGGGAAGCGACCTCTCCCTGGCATGCCTCCCTTGTCCTAGTTCCTGGAGCAGAGAGCCAAAGAGTGTCACTAACGGCCCTTACCCTGGACACTGTCTTTCCCTGGCCCATGGTGACTACATACAGGAAGAAAGCCCGGGGCCCTGGCAGCCTCCTGCAAATGCAGTGTCACACCTCAGATGCATTTCCCGCACATGGACTTAGACGGCGATCACTGTGGCAGGGGTTGGAAGGCCTCTAATAGTTTAACATTCCCATTGCGCCTCAGGGGGCCCGAGACCCCTACCCTAGGAAGTCACCTGTCTTCCGTGTTGTCAGCGTGTACCCACCAGCCAAGAGAAAGCCTATAAGTACAGCAGCCTAGGCCACAAGAAATGGGAAGTGCGGGGTGGCAGGTGAACCTGACACCATGCTCGCAGGGACTGCAGCCTGTTTCCCTCACCTGCTTCCACAAGAAGGCTCCAATTCAGCAGCCTGTCACTTCTTCCCTCCTCCCCCCACAGACCGTGGCCCACAAGGAGTTACCTGCGCCTCTCGGCAAGCACACCTCCTGCTATACCCTGGTCTCCACATGCACAACCCTGCCTCTGCCCCGAACACAGCTCATTCCACAGGCAACACATTCCACTCCACCTCAGGAGGATGCACGCCCATTACCATCCCACAGGCCCTCCTACAGATGACACAGACATAGCGATGCTGCTCAGTTTCTTTCTGTCTCTTTGGGGTCACTCCACAGAGCTGGTGAAAATGCTCTGAATTGGCCACGGGAGACCTTTGCTCACATCTCTGCTGGACAAAAGAGCCAGGTGGACTCATCACTCCATCTCTCGCATGTGCAGACGCTCCGAGACCTTCTTCTACTTGGCCAGGTTTCATGCTGCAACCTCTTCATCTCAGGATCTGGAGTGCCTCTGACAAGTACACACGACAAGCAAGCACACACTCACCTGAGTAAACCCAAAGTAGTCCGTGTGCGATCAAGTGACAGACCCACGGATTGGCTCAGCAGGCAGAGCGACTTGCCCTTTTGGGACCCCATGTCCTTCTTCCCCCAGGGTTTGAAATAGAGTGAAGGCGATACCGTGTTCCATTGCCAGGCTCACGGGCTGGTCTGTGGGTGCCTGATGGGTGGACGTGAACTTTCCAAAGGAGTCACATTATCCAGTCGGAAAAAGGGAGAGGGCTCCAGGGTGTGGGTCTCTGCCTGGGGGGCATGGGAGGTGGCCCCATTGCACGCAAGGCGAATGAGTTGCAGGAGGCTCCACTGAAGGCCTGACAGCGCCAAGGAGGCTCCTTGGGAAATGCCGCCAAGAACATCGCTTCCCTCTCCGTATCCTGGAACATAAGCCTGACAGCTTGGCTGAGTTCAGCTCTCTCGCTTCCACACACCCCGAGTGCACTGAGGCCCTCCAGCTTCCTTGGCTAGCCTCTCACCCACTCCCTGGGGGACCTCAGGCCGCTCCCATTCTCTTCTGAGTCTGCCTTTACCCTATTTGAAAGAAAGATGATGAGGATAATGGAGATGTGCTCGCTATCAGTGCTGCATGGAGGGGTGGATACATGATAAGGATGCGGGGTCCCATGACGCTGAAAGCAGAAGCTGAGGGCTTCTGAACTGATGATGCTGGGGACCTTGAAAAGGCTCTGAGGGAAGACTAGGAAGCATGACATACAGCTAATGGATCTTCAGAGAAGCACGGAGGTCAACTGCCATCTGAGTGCGTGCAGTTAGGGTCCAGGGTGAGGCTCTGGGAACTCTGATAGGGGAGTTTAGGACCATTATCTGATGGCATTTATAAGGACAGAGGCTGGTGGGAGGATGTGGAGGTGGGGAAAGATCTCTGATGAAGTGTGACACGTCCAAACATTTCCTCCTTTGTATCTGGTCCCACCTGAGATTCTGAAGAAAGAGACCTGGGCAGTATAGGAAAAGTATGGTGGGACCATGAGAAAGAGTGTGTTCTTCACAAGTCGACACTCAGGCATGTCACTGGATGACTTTGTTGGACCCACAGTGGTTTCTCATGGAAGATTTTCAAATGGGAGTTTAGGAAAGGTGACATATTTACTACACGTGCTGGGCCCAAACTTGACTCTGAATGTAATGAAGTGAGGAAGAAGTAAGTATTTAAGGGCATGGGCCTTAAGTCTTACCTAGGGGAAAATAGGAGAGGGTCTCTCAACAGAAATGCACACTCCAGAGGGATGTATGAATAGGCTACAAACAGGGAGAGATGTGACCAAGGAGTCTCTGACTCAGAGCCAGTCCCACACAGTCTTTCACAGGGTCTGGTTCCTTTCTGGGCTCTGAAAGGAAATGTGGGAGCAGGAACACGGCGAGGGCAGTGATGGCTGAAGGAAAATGTTTTTTAAAAGCTGTCATTTAGGCGACGGTCCAAGTCCAAAGAGGCCCTCTCACGGGTCTGGTTCATCTTGCCAGCTGACAGCACATACGCCAGAGGAGGCTGAAAGAGAATGTTAGCTTAAGGATTCCAGGGGTGCACACCAACTAGCAAGCGGGTAACAGTACACGAGATCAAAACGGAAGAGGTTCCTGGCTAGGTTGGTGGGACCTGACACTCCACAGACACGACCTGGGCTTGTGGAGGCCCAAGGTCAGATTTCTGAACTCAGCCAATGACGGGAAATGGTGGCGCCACCCAAGAACTGCCCCTCCGTGGCGACTTTAGGTTAAGTCTGCTCTGGCCCTGGCAAGACCCCCGCCTGGATCCCTCTGGGAAAAGACATTTTATTACCAGTGCTGCCTCCCAGTCCGCTCAGGCGCCAAGTGCTGCGGGAGCAGGAACCACCCTTGCCAGCCGCTGTCCTGTGAATCCTACTCCCAGGCCGGATGGCTGCTGGAGAGCTGCAGCCGCAGCCACAGCCGCCTTCCCACTCTCCTGGCCGTCCCTTCCACAAGACGCCTCCTTTACGCAACCGCTAATGAAAGATGGTGGTCGCGGCGACCTAAGCTCACACAAATCCTTTGTTCCTAGGCGTCCTTCATGCCCACTGGCCAATCATGATGACGGCAGCGGCCCTGTGCGCCACACTAGGCATGCTGCCAGCGGCAGGCCGGCACCTCGCTCTGGTGGCTGGCCTCATCCAGTAACACCCTCCTGAGTTTGCGTAGGGCAGTTCCCTCAGCGCATACAACACTGAGCTGAAAATCAGCAAGGTCCACAGAAGAATCAAGGCCGATGGACCCTAGGTGGCGGGAAACTCAGGGGAGGTCCTTAATGAATGCAACAGAGGTACCTGAGACCAAAGAGGGTATGAACTGCTCATGACTTTTTGAGTAGCACGTTCCTCAGCAGTTTACAATCCCGACTCTTCTGCCAGGGTTGGGTGATTTCCATTGTGCACCTGGAATGAAATTGACTATAGACCAGCGCCACAGTATCCGCTTTTACACAGCTGTGGGAACACATTCTTAGGTTGATGTGAGTTTTGCAACATGAAATAGTACTTATGTGGCCATGACATAAAATTAAGAGGGCAGGATTCTGCAAATGTTTAGAATACTTAACACTTAGCAGTTAACACCATACCCTGCATTTAAATACTTTTAATGTAAAATTCATATATTAATGCACATTTGCATGTTAATATAAAATTAATTATGGGTGAGGAGGATACCCAGGCACCAGAGAAAATTCCACTTGGGGACCCCATTTCAACGTAAGGCCCAGGGACACCCACAGGGATCCTGCAAGGCAGAATGTTAAGAGGATGAATGCACATGAAATCAGGCCTAGGGAATACCAGCTGACCTGAGGTACCACCATCAAACAAAGCCATAGGGACACAGCAAGCATTCTATGTATTTCTCTTCAATAATGAAAAAACATCTCATTAATCTTTTCTGGGCTTCTTACCCCATGGCAGACGCTGCTGGGATTCTTAGAAAAACATTCCATAAAATTCAGCAGAGAACCTAGCCACTGGCTTTTCATCCTTGGAAATTTGATGACAAACTCAATCTCCTTCATATGGGCTACTAAGATTTCCTTCCTACCTCCCTGCCTTCCTTTCTTTTCTTACCCTTCCTGACTGCCTTCCTTCTTTTTTTCCTTTGTATCTTTTGAATTAGATTCTGTTGTTCTTCTAGCAATTTGACCATATCATCTAGAGTATCAAGTCTGCTGGTGTGTAAATATCCCTAGTAACCGGAGTCTTCCCTCTTGCTTTCTTGTTCAGTTCTGGCTATGTCCATTTTGTCAATCATTTCAAGGAACCAAGTTGTCGTTTTTGTTGATTGTCTCTACCATTTTCTATTCCTTCATATTTCCTTTATTTTCACATTAATCATTATCATTTTCCTTTTTCTCTTTGCTGTGTGGTTAGATTCTTATCTCTGAATTTCTGAAGATGAAAGATTAGCCTATTGACTTGAGATCTTTCTTCCTTTTTAATGTAGGCATCCACAGCTATAAATTTCCAGCTAAGTTCAATAAGTCCTCATTTATTATTCTTTGCAGTGTTGATGAAAAGCATTCAGCCTAAGAGAAAACTTGTAAGAGTTTATTGGAGCCAAAGTGTCAATAACTGCTGGGAAGGAAAATCTCAATGGATTGAGAAATTGCTCTGAGACCAGCAGTTTTACGGCTTATTTTATACATAATGTCAGAGGAGGAAGGTTACATGAAATCCATTGGTGACAGATTAAAGGGGAGGAAGAAAGCAAAGTGGGAGAAAATCTATCTCTGGGACTGGATAAAAGTAAATTGGAGAGACAGGTATTTCTTTCACTTAGGCGGTGCAGGACAGCTAACAGTTGGCTTTTTACAGCACCTAGAGATAGTAATCAGGAGACAAGCATAATAATGAGGAATTTTGCAAGTTTCCAGGTCTGGTCAGGAAAAAGGATTAAAGATGTTTTCTTAGGTACAAAAAGACAACAAAACAGGCCCTCTGAAAAGCCACAGATTAATTTAGTGAAGGAAGTTAATGTGTGACTTCCTGCCATGGCCCTCTTAGTTATGGAATTTTTTTTTCCTTTTATCATGTTCATGCCATCTTATGTGGTTATGTTCAGTCTCCTGAGCTTGTCAGGTTTAACCTGTGGCCCCTTTTCCATCCACAGCAGGTGTTGCAACTCTCAAGAAAACAAGAGATAACAATATCACTTTTAGCAGGGGCTAACTGATATCAACAACACTTTTGTTCCTCTTGCATCTCATCTCATCTCAAGGTCATAATCCAGGAAGTTATTTGAGGACTGGCTGTACCGCTTTGGATGCACCCCATGTTTTGGTATTATGTTCGTGCACAAGCAACTGTGATTTTGGACCATGACTTTTATTTTATTTTTTTATTTTTTATTTTTTTGAGGGCAATGTCACTGGCCCTCATATGTGCGACTGAACCGAGGCCTCTGGCTTCCCAAGCCAGCTTTTAACCACTGCACCAATCGACCAGCCATGGACCATGAAACTGAAATCATTATAACTAGGCTCAAAGACAACTTTATTAATCAAAATAGGAACCATTACAACCAACACATTTTTTTGCCAACCAGAAATAAATTTGTTTATTCCTGTGGAATAAAACCCAGGCTTCGGGATTCAACAAAGTCTTGGGAAGCATTGTCTGCATCTTGTGGGTTGTGAAAGCGTTTTCCCTGAAAATAGTTGTTCAGATGCTTGAAGAAGTGGTAGTCCATTGGCAAGAGGTCAGGTGAATATGATGGATGAGGCAAAATTCTGTAGCCTAATTTGTTCAGCTTTTGAAATGTTGGCTGTGCAACGTGCATTAGGCATTGCTGTGGAGAAGAATTGGGCCCTTTCTGGTGATCAATGTCGGCTGCAGGCTTTGCAGTTTTTGGTGTATCTCATCAATTTGCTGCACAAACTTCTCAAGTTGTAGTGGTTTCGCCGGATAGCAGAAAGTCATAGTAGATCGGGTCATCAGCAGACCACCAAACAGTGACCGTGACCATTTTTTGTGCAAGTTTGGCTTTGTGAAATGCTTTGTAGCTACTTGTAGATCCAACCACTGAGCTGGTCATCACTGGATGTCATATGAAATCCACTTTTCATCGCATGTCACAATCTGATCAAGACGTGGTTCGTTGTTTTTGCAGAGAATGAGAGAAGATGACACTTCAAAACAACGATTTTTTGATTTCCTGTCAGCCCAGGAGGCACGCACTTGTTGAGCGTTTTCACCTTTTCAATTTCCTTCAAAAGCTGAATGACCATAGAATGGTCGATGTTGAGTTCTTTGGCAATTCTCTTGTAGTTAGAAGAGGATCAGCTTCGATGATTGCTCTTAATTAGTCGTTGTCAACTTCTTTTTTTTTTTTACTGAGCCATCCTGCCACCTGTTGGCAGCTCAACGGCAACTCAGCTCGGGCTGGCATCAAACCGCCATTGCTCAGAGCTCAGCTCGCACTCTTGAGCGAGCTGCTAACCAACTGAGTCACTTGGCTAGCCCTGGTCATTGTCAACTTCTGATGGCCGGCCACTAAGGCTCCTCATCTTCAGGGCTCTCCTCTCCCTTGCAGAATTTCTTGAACCACCACTGCACAGCCCGTTTGTTAGCAATTCCTGGGCCAGATGCGGTTGATGTTGCGAGTTGTCTCCGCTGCTTTACGACCCATGTTGAACACAAATAAGAAAATTGCTCAATTTTGCTTTGTGTCTAATGTCATTTCCATGGTCAAAAATACATATAAAATAACAGCAAGTAATAAGTCATAGCAAAAGCGCATAAAGCAAGAAATGCTCTTGATCACTGCACTGTATACCTGAAATTGATGTTGTATAATATTGTATGCCAGCTATAATTGAATATATAGATAGTCATGGGATGTGGATTATACAGTGGAAGGGAGTCAAAGGAATTGTAATAGATAGTATGATATGGGGGAGAGGACTGGGGGGGAGAATTGGGGGAGGGGGTTGTCACTTTGAGGGGTAAAAAGTATAACTATTGCATTTTGCTGTACACCTGAAGCTAACTTAAAAAATATATAAATAAATAAATTAAAAAAAAAAGAAATCCTGATTAAAGTGATGAAAACCATAACCACATTTATTTAAGTATGTATTCCAAATATCAAAGGCAAAGTTCAACACTGCAAAAAATGCACTTAAGTTTGCACCAGCCTAGTAGTTTGGTCACAAGTCCATGGCTGCTGGGCCACAGTCTCAGAAATGCAAATATTCTGTGCTTTTGATCTGACACGCTACCATTCTCTTCTAGCCCTGGGAAGGTGGGGATGGGTTGAGCTCTGGGAGGGTGGAAAGATGTAGGCTTGGGGCCTTGCCCATGGCTTCTTTCCCCTGCTTGGCATTGAGGGTGTAAACCACCATTCGCATCCTCCTTCCCTCAGCATTTGCTCCAAAGTCTCTGCTGTGAGCATTGGGTTCAGGTCTGTTGTATGCTGATCCCTCAGGTGGGACAGTGGGCCATAAGGGGAGCGCTTGCCATCCAAATTCTTCCCCGTTGTGGAATACTGGTCAAGGGAGATCTGAGCTCTGGTCTGTGCTTGTGGCCTGCACGGGGCTCTGTTGCCACAATTCTCTTCCCTCTCCCCACTCACCCAGTTTGCCGGCCTTTAGGTGATTTCAATTGCTCACCTTTTAGTCTTACCTGTCTTGTGGAATTATAGCTGTTCAATTTGTTGTAAACTACGGGGGAGATTTCAAGAGGCTCATCTCAATGCAATCTCTTGTTATCTTTTTGGTCCTGAAATCTGTTTCCTCAGAATAAGTGTGCCTGCACCCACTGTTTGCTGGATTCCATTTGCTTGGTGTATCGTTTTCCATTCTTTCACTTTCAGTGAGCTTGTAGCTGACATGTGACTGTTGGAGTCAGTATTTGTTTGTTTGTCTGTCTGTCTGTCTATCTTGTATCTAATCTGTTACTCTGTGCCTTTTTATTGATGAACTCAGTAGATATACATTTAGGTTTTCCTACACCCATTTTATCTTTGTTTTCTGTTAGTTTAGTGTATCCACTGTGTATCTCTCTTTATATTTCTGTCTGTTATTTCAGTTTGGTGGAATTCCATGATATCTCCTCGCGCCCCCCCCTTTTTTTTTCCTGTGAAGCGTGCCTCAGTTCTACACTTCTTTTGTGAGTGGCTACCAATGTGTTTATATGAAAGTTTCCTTCCTCTTCAGCCTGCTGCTTTTGTCCATTCCCCTTTGCAAATTCAGACCTTTACTCTCTCCTACCCCCTTTTTTCTGTTGCCACAAATTAACATTATTCATGCTATGAGTGAATCTGTGTTGCAGTAGCAAGTTGTCTGTTTCTTTTTACAAAGATTTTATTGGGGAATAGGGAGAGGGGAAAGTGCTGGGGAAGTAAGGGAGGGGAGCAGCCAAGTTGCTGTTCTTGATTCTTGGTTGTGGAGGGCGCCAGTCGCCATCTAGCTTCCTGTCGGTAGCTCATGGCCTCCAAGCTCAAGGTGCTGCACTCTATCTTAGTTGCAGGTGGGCGCATCCACCATCCCATGCTGGAGTCGAACCAACAGCCCTGCTGTTAAGAGGCACACCCTATCCTCGGAGCCATCCTGGCGGCAGATCAGCTCAATGTGCTGAGTTCAGAAGTAGTTGCTGGTGGGCATAGCCACCATCCCATGCGGGAGTTGAACGTGGCCGCATTGTTGTTAAATGCGCATGCCCTGTCCACTGAGCCATCTGTGCGGCATTCCAGCCCAAGGTGCTGAACTCAACCTCCAGTTGCAGGTGGGCATAGCCCACCATTGAACAGGCAATCTTGGTTTTTTACCCCAGCTGAGCCATCACGCCACCGGTTGGCAGCTCAGTGACAGTTCTGCTAGGGCACAATGTTCACTGGCCCATGTGGGAATCAAACCGGTGGCCCTGCTGCTCAGAGCACACACTCCAAACCAACTCAACCAACTGAGTGACTCGGCAGGCCCTGTCTTGTTCTTTTGTTATGATTTTATCTTCTTTACTTTTCTGTTATGTGTACATATAGAATGCCCTTCTGTATAGGGCTTCAATTTCCTGTTTCTGTCTGCTTGGTGTTGATTTTCGCCATTTTCTTAGTATCCTTTTGTAGTTATTTTCTTTTGTTTTGTTTTTAAGGTTGAATAGCCTCCTTTAGTATTTCTCATAATGCAGGCCTTGTGGAGGAAAATTCCCTCAGCCCTTCAATGTCTGGAAAGGTTTTTTTTTTCTCCTTTGTATATAAAGGGTGATATTGTGGGATACGTTAGTCTCAGCCGGTCATTTCTGTCTTTCAGGTGCTTGAACACCAGATTCCACTCCCTCCTGGCTTGTTAAGTTTCTACTGAAGACTGATGATAATCTAATGGGCCTTCTTTTGGGTTGTTGTCTTCTTTTCCCTGGCTCTGTTGAGAATTCACCTCTGCCATTAAATTTGGACAGCTTCTATATAATGTGCCTCAAAGAAGGACTGATGGGAGTGAGGCAATTAGATATCCTGTTTGTTGCTTCTTTGGAAGGTCAGTTCTTTCCATCAGTTAGGGAAGCTGATCAACTATTTGATTGAAAAGACTCTCTGTTCCCTTCTTCCTCTGTTCTCCTTCTGGTATATGCCTTATTTTTACATGGCTTTGCTGAGGGAGTCAGAAATGTATTGTAGAGACCATTCATTTTTTTAACTCTCATGTCTCTCGCTTCTTCCACCTGTGTCATTTTGAGATTTCTGTCTTCAATGTCAGTAATTGTTTGCTCCATTAGGTAAGCTCTATTTCCTAAGCTGGCCATTCATTCCACTGAGCTTCCTATGAGAACTGGGATGTTCTGAAACTAATCAGGACATAAAGTTGGTCATATACAGCAATACTCCATCATCAAAGGGAAGGGGTAGAGCTGTGATCCTGCATGAGCAGGCCCTGAAGGCACAAAACATCATATGAACAAGTGACAAATGCCAAGATCCCCATTCCTGCTACACTGCCTTCACTCGCTGAGCCTACCCCTCTGGCCTCATGGTGGGCTCTGATGATCAGTTGATGGAGGAAAAGTGTCAGGCCAGCTTTACAGATTCTCCTGCATGGTATGCAGGTGACATCCAGTATGGACCTATGAAGCAATACAGCCCCTCTCTGGGACACCTCTGAAGGCACTGGTGAATGAGAATCATACTGCTACGCAGAATTTCAAGCAGTGCACCCGCGTGTTCACTGTTTGGAAAAAAACATGGCCAGACATGTGCTTATATAACTGATTTTTACACAGAAGCCAATTCTTTGGCTGAATGGCCACGTTTCTTGGGAGAAACACGGCTGGAAAAAGTGGTGACCAGAAATTGGGGGAGCGAGTATGTAGATAGATTTGTCTAAAGCATGTGAAGACAATGTGTCCCATGTGAATACTCAACCTGGTGTATACTTCCCATGGAGAAGGGGTTTCATAATCAAAAGGATGGGATGCTCCATTCGGTCATAGATGATGCATTAAATGGATCACCCAAGATCCATTCAATCATACGATTACTTCTTTCTCCAACCAATCTTCTTCTGCAGGCATGCTGGTCATCATTCCCAGGGCTCAAGGGATAAATATTCTGCCTTGGCACAGTAGTGTGAGACTTCCACAGACCAAGACTGACTTGGTAATGTCCCTTGCTGAATGCTCAGTCTGCCAACAGTGGAACTCAAAGCTGTGTCCCAGCTCCTGGTGGCAGGTTTCATGAACTGCACTCCTTTCATCATGAAAGGGACTTCTTGCTGAAATACATATCCTGGATATCAAGTTGCCTGCTCTGCGTGCAATGCCTTTGCTCAAACTACCACTTGTGAACTTATAGATTGCCTCGTTCTTCATCATGCTGCTGCACACACTTTTGCTTCTGATTAAGAAACTCAAAAGGAATGCGGCAGAAGGAATGTGGCAATGGATCCACGCCCATGGTTTTCTCTGGTCTTAACTCTGTTCTCCACAATTCTCAAGCACATAGCTTAAAGAGTGCTGGGATGACCTTTGAAAGTCCCCATGACTATGCAAGCTGGTGGCATTGCCTGGCAGGGTCAGAATAAAGTTCTTCAGATGGTGTGATTGCTCTCAACACATGCAACCTATGTTACAGTTTCCTATTTCCAAAAATATGTTACAGAAACCTATTACAGTTTCTGCCCTAACCAAAATTCCCAGATCTAGGCGTCCAGAGGTGAAAGTGGAAGTGACAGCACTCATCACTGGACCTAATGAGTGAGGAACGTGTGTGTTTCCTCTACATGACTTTGTGCTGTAGTGGCCTCCGCGCCCTCTCTCCAAAGTGAAAAATGCTACCACCTGCACACACCACAGGATTTCCCTAAAGTGGTAGTTACTCCCGCCACTGAGGGATGCATGGTTTTGAATCAACAGGCAGAGAAGGGCATTACTGTGCTGGTGTGGGGATTGTCTGGAGGACCAAGGGCATTTGGAATGCTCCACAGTGGAGTTAAGGATGGGTAGATGTAGGAAACAGGTTCCTTAGGGCTTCTCAGTGTCACAATGCTCTGTGTTCAATGTCATGGGAAAGCAGCTAATGTGAAACAGCTCCATATCGAAAATTTCTATTATCTATCTATCTATCTATCTATCTATCTATCTATCTATCTATCTATCTTTATTTCTGCAAATATCTCTACATATCTCATTGTATATGCCCATATAAAAATTCTTTGTCCTATAATAATATATGTATATCCCTCCAAAGCTATCTTTATTTCCACAAGTATCTCTACATATCTCATTGTATATGCCCGTATAAAAATTTCTTTGCCCTATGATAGTATATGTATATCCCTCCAAAGCGTTATGCTTTTGGAGAACTCAGGCTAATAATAATTAATACAACACTAGTATTGTAAGAATCCCCCAGTCCTCTCTTTATCTGCTCACCATGGATGGACTACTTGTCCTAGAATTGCCTGGTAGATGCTAACATCACCATCAGGTGCTGCTTCTTGATTAACCTGTGAAAGGATTACCTTGTGTGTGTTTGTGTGTCTCGTGCAACTTTGTACACAAAAGGGTAGACTCCCAGTGAGGGAAGGGAGGGGAGAATGGTGTTTCTAGGAGAGTGGGGAGCTGAAGGAAGGGAGAAAGAACCCTTTTTCTCTCTCTACAATACACCAGGAATATAGCGGTGAAAAAATACAGAAAAGAAGCATAAGGCTGGGTGTCTGGGTTTCATAAATGGGCTGAGGAGTGAACTGGGTCAACGAGGTTTCAGGAGATGTATTTTCAAGCACGATTAGAGGAATCCAGTGGGAGTTTGCTCCTGAGTGATTCAGATGCTGATCTAGATGGAGGCAAGTATCAGGAAGCAGTGAGGAATCTAGGCTGAGCTGCTCAATGTGGTAGGTACTAATCACAGGTAGATGTTTCAATTAAAATTCAACTGAAAAAAATCAGTTCATCACTTGTACTGTCTTCAATTCTACTACTAAATAGCTATGTGTGACCAGGTGGGTGGAGTATTAAGCAATAAACCATTTCCATTCTAGCAAATAATCCTATTACATTGTGCTAGAGGATTTGAGAGCCGTCATAATGGAGAAAGGGGGCAGGACAGTGCAACTTGTAGGCAGGATTTTCTTCGGTGCTTTGGAGCAGTAATGATGGCAAAGTGTCTGTGGTCAGGAAAGCCTCTCCATTTACCCAAGACAGATCAGTTTAGCATTCCATGCAATAGCAGAGCTAAAGCAGTTCTGCCTCTCATGTCTCTCACTCTGCAGGGAACACAACAAACCTATGGAAGAAGTGGCCAAGAATATAGTCATTACAAGGCAATGACATAGACTGTGTCTTGCTAGTACAGTAGTAGCTAGGCCACCGTAGGCACAGGCCTTGACTAGGTAGGCTCTGGAAAAGGGTGGGTGATGCCTCTAACCCAGGGTTGGGTGGATGTAGCATAGGTTGTTTTTAAGTGGAATGGATGGATGGGCATGGCTTTCAGAGGAATGGGTGTGAGGAATGGGTGGTGGTATCTTAAGGCACCCCACGTTGGACACACTGAAAAAGGCACAGATATGGAGGTGGCCAAAAGGATTGGTGTCCTTAGCCATTTTAACAGTCTGTGTGTGCTGCAGTACTTGTGGGATCAGAGGTGAGACCCCACTCTCAGTTCAAACAGACTAACACTCCTCTGTCTCCACAGTATGCCCTCCTTCATGGTAGGGTACCTGAAGACATGTGCTCAAGAAGGGAGGAAGACCTGGGGCTGTGAGACGACGGGTGGAGCAGGAAAGGGCTTCTCTTCTGTGGATGTTCTCAGTCAAATGCTTTCCTTAATATGTGAAAGACGTGTCTTTGAAAACTTGTACCTCAGTCCAGCAGAGATTCTTACTTAGTTCAAGTTACCTGTGCCAGAGAACCATGGTTGTAAAGGACCTGAGTGCATAAGAGAGGTGGGATAGAAACAAACTCTAGCAGAAGATAACGAGTTAGGGAAGCCAAAACACATTCTCAAATACCACTAAATGGATGTACAATATATACTGTGTGCTAAGTACTAAGTGCCTCACAGGCGTTGAAACCCTGTGTGCATCCTAACACCCTTTCATCCCTTTATTTTACATATGAGGAATTTGAGGCAGAAAATGTGACCTCAGCAAGATTATGTGCATTGCCAGGGCTGTATTCAGACACACACTACAGGTCCAGAACATGTCACGTAGTGGGGATGGAAAAAGTGAGATTTAGAACCAGAGAGAGATTCAACAAAGGGGCATGGATAGACCTATTGTATGGCCACCTGCTGTCTATCATATATTTCTTTCTCCTTAGAGAGGACAAGGGGGAAAATACCACGCTTAGGACAATAGTGGAATTTTATCTTCTCTGTCTCATACCCTTGTACTGTAGGCAAATTTCATGTCATTGGGATGGTGATGAGCCCTTTGGATGGATTACTGACTGAACCTAGAGTTACAGGAAGTCCACTCCTTGTCAGAGATGGGGCATGAGCCACTTCCAAGAGAAGGACAATGCACATCTGGATTAAGAACACTTTATTGAGAATTCCAGTTCTTAACAATACAGGGCTCTCGCTAACAATTTCTCAGAAGGACTGAAGGCCTATGTGAATGGATGGACCCAGCTTCTGCCGCAGCTAATGGCTTTCTGTAAATAGAAACATTTAGTTTGAGGTACAGGAGTGCAGAGGTGTCAGTGAATGGTGTATCACACACAGGGAACCTAGACGTCCTTGCCACTCTCGTCCTTGCAACACAGATCAAGCACAATTGCCTGAAGATGGTGCCTCAGCTTTTGCTTCAACACACGTCTCACAATTTCTGTCACTCTGGGTTGAGAGAGAAGAGGGTCAAGGAGGTAGAGAGCACAAGGAAATGACACACAGGTACAAAAAAGGAGAGGAAACAGTGAACGTGAATGGTGTAGCTACACCTTGAGGCTTTTCACCTCACATAGAACCACCCTCAGCCTACCCAGTGGCCTACTCACGGCTGAGTCAACCATTTCTTGAGCTTCTTTGCTGGCATGAAAAAGGAGTAGAGCATGGATAATCCTTGGCACAGCATGGTGATTTCTAACTTGTGTTCTGTCTGGAGATGTCGAGTTGGAGGAGGGATAACAGTGTCACAGTGATGGACAGTCCAAGTCACCTGCACCACTCACCCCTCCCACAGGAGGCAGTGAAGGAGGAGCCTTGCCTTGAAGTAGTAGAGGAACTGCTTGAAGGTCATCTCTTCCCCATTAGGCTGTAGCCCCTATTCCTCAAAGCGATCCCACAATGTCCACTCTTGGTTATAGTACTGTGAGACAAAGAACAGTGGAGTAGAATGGGGGCCCTCCCAGATCCTCCTAAGTTATCAGTCACCTGAATGTGAAGTTAGATCAACCACATCCCTCTTTTGTTCAAAACAGTCTTGTAGCTGCATTTCATCTTGAGGAAGCAACTGATATTCTTATAATGACCACTAAGTCCACACATTATGGGGTCCATGCTATTTTCTTCACTCCCCTACAATGCCACATAATCTTCCCACACAGTGTCCTCCCTATTCTTGCACTCCCTTCATCATTCCAAAAGATGTCCATCATGCTGCTATTTTCACAGGTTGAAAAAACTTTATGATGAATGAACAAAGGGTATACGAAAGTATAGGTACCTGATACACAAAGCTTCACATGGCATGATGGACATTTGTGCCCTTCAAGACACACACACACACACACACACACACACACACACACACACACACACACACCACTTCTCCCCTACATCACTTCACTCAATCATGGGAAACACTAAAAGTTGCCATATATTCAGGTCCCCACCTTCTGACAAGGTGGGGCAAGGGGCTCAGAAAAGCTAAAGAAGGGCAGGGCCAGGTTGATGAAGCTGTTCTTATAGGACTCAAGCTGCTGGTGTCCCTGCACCACTTTGTAGAGCTCCAGGCAAACAAGGCCAGTTGTAGCTGCTGTGGTTGTGGCGATGGCTGGGATGATCTTCCTTGCAATCAGCTTGCTCTGTGACACAGAAGGTGACCGGATAGTCATTAGAGAGACTCAGGATCTCCACTCGGAGCCAAATGTGGGAGACTCCAGCTCAGGAAAGAGTGAAAAATTAGGTCTAGATGACCTTACCTTATGTCGGTCTGCAGGGGGAATGTTATAGTTCTCTGCCCAGAGGTTGGATGCAGCCACAATGACATCCATATGGAAGTTGCTGTCATCATCCTGTTGTGAGTGAAAAGGGAGCAAGGATGCGGTAGACAGCATGAAGAGAAACAAAGGTGTTGTGTCTACTGGAGTCTCAAGTACTATCCACCTTAGTTACATGGCACACTAGCAAAAGACTCCCTTTGAACGCAAAGGATGATTGGCATAGATATGGGGGGAAAAGCATAGAAAGCCACAGAAGCTTAGGATGGTTAAGCCATTCTCCTGCCTATCAAGGGCCCCCTCCTAGTACCTTCTCAAAGTTGATGGGGTATATCTTGAACACAATCAGCTTCTCAGGGCTGGGCAGCATGGCCTTGAGCTCCTGTAGGTGGCTTTTGTTTGCAGGAAGTGAGGGACATGTTAGTCCTTTAGGCCCCAGGCCAGGGTCTCAGGTGAAAAAGAAGGATCCCAGGATGGACAGAGTTTTTCAGTTAGACAAACATTTTCAAAAGGAAAGAGAAGTGTGGACAGGAAAATATAAGAGCAGGAAGCACAGTCTAAAGAAAGAGGTAAAAAGGTGTGGAGACATAGAAAGACACATATCTGGAGACAAGGGGCACATCGGGTGCCAGGGGCCAACAGTCTCCCAGTGTCTGACAAGGCCATATTGAAATAAAGACCCACACTCAGCACTGGATGTCTGGGATGATGCCTTAGGGTTGGTCATGTAATAACTCCTGTCTCTATGAACCAAGTGACTTTCCTCCTATAGGAGACAATATACTCACTGCATTTGTGACAAGTTCCTGGGGTACCCTGATGATAGCTGGCTGTGTAAGTCAACGATGGGGCAAGATTTCCTAAAGAAAAGGAAACTCCCTAAAACAAGCTACAGCCCAAAGGGACCCCTGAACTGAGACATTGGGGACTCAAGCCCCTTGTCCTATGCAGCTGTGAAATGTTTCCTTGGAGATCAGGTGACCAAGGTCTCTTGGCCATGAGAGTTCTGATAAGAGACAACTTACTGACCATGAGGTATTTTAATTAACAGCCTTGTTTTAACTCTTTGCTTTGTACATTGCTGTAGCAACAAAATCTGAAGCTCTCACTGAGAAACAGATGTTCCCCTCTATTGCAATAACATGCAGCTTTTTGTAGGATAGGAAAAGTTTGAGACTTCTTTTGCTACTAAGTTCATGTATATGCCCTGTAAGGAAGTCATAGTAACCACTCTTTAGACATAAGTAAAGTCCTTAAATGGGCCATGGTGTATCCTGGAAAGATACAATTACAAAAAGGTAAAAGCTCTGAGAAAGAGAAAAACATCCTGATCGTGTGAAACATAAGTTGCAATTGAGGTAGTGGTCAGAAGCCCCTATAAAAGGGGCCAGGCTTTAATAATAAAGTGTGTGTAATGCTCCTGTGAACCTCTTTCCGGGTCTAACCTTCTTTCTCCTCGCTGAGGCAGTCCCACCCGAGGGAACCCCTGGTCCTCGCGAGGGCTGGCTCACCGCAGAGTGGCGCCCGGGTAACTTTTATTTTATTTTATTTTATTTTTTTAAGAGAAAAAGGTGTGTGCTTTTGGATGGCTAAGACTCCACCATGGGTGCTACAGACCTCCTGCATGAGACAGGCAGGAAAAGAGTGGAAAGTAAATGACCATAGGTCAAACAGAATTTAGAAAGTAAATGACCATAGGTCAAACAGAGTTTAGAAAGTGAATGACAGTAGGTCAAACAGAATCTCTAGAAAGTGAATGACCATGGGTTGAACAGTATCTTAACAATGAAAACGCTTCATTAACTTTGTTTGCTGCTCTCTTGCGGCTAAAGGATCGAAGGTTGGAACTTCCAAGGTAGCGAAATTTTTGCGTTGTGTACAGAAAGCCTGTCCTTTGTTTTCAGAAGAGGGAAGAGTTACTTTGGAAACTTGGGATAAAGTTGGAAAAGAACTTAGGTTACATTATGACAACCATGGCCCAAAAAGTGTCCTGGTTGATTCATTTGCTCTCTGGAACTCATTTAGAGATAAGCTCGTTCCAGGAACTATTTCTTTGCCATCGGCTCCACATAATGAGCACTTGCTGTTGCTGCCCCCAGCTCACTCTAAAACTAATCTGGCCTTTTCAGCTAAAAAATATACAGATTCGGACATTAATTCAGATTGTGAGGACAAAAACCTCCCTCCCCCAGATGCTGCCAAATTGAAAATGGAGGCAGCCAAATATAATGAACAAGATCCATGGGACTTTCCCATTATTAAAAAGGAGGAGAAGGGGCCAGGTCCCCAAAAATATTCAGCTAAGAATGAAGAATACATGAAACCCTGACCTCCTTTAAAACACCCTGTAATGCCTATGCCTCCACATAATTCTATACGGTTTCATAGAGCCATTGAAGAGGCAGAGGCAAATGGGGAATTTGATTTTACTCTTTGTTGCCCAGTGGTCTTTGATACAGATAGAGAAGGAGATGAATGGCCTTCCTGGAAGACCCTGCCCTATAAAATCTTAAAAGAGCTGAAATTTGCATGCACAGAGTATGGACCTGTAACACCTTATACCCTTTCTTTAATTGATATATTAGCAGGGAATTGGATGACTCCCTATGATTGGACTCAGGTTTGCAAATCCTGCCTTTCAGGTGGAGACTATCTTTTATGGAGAACAGAATATGATGACAGAGTCAAAAAGTTCATCAGTAAAAAGGAACAAATTACTATGGATATGCTTATTGGAACAGGTGAATATTCTCATGCACAAGACCAGATGTATTTATCTAAAAAGGTCCTAGAAAAAGTCACTGACTCTGCTGTTAACGCCTGGAGAGCTCTCCCTACTTCATTGGGAAAGCCAACTGCACTAACTACCGTAATACTAACAGGTGAGGCATCTTTCCAAGACCTTTTGTCTAGGCTCATTCAAGCCGGTTTGTAGAGTAATTACTAACGATGAAGCCAAGATACTTTAATTAAGCGATTGGCATTTGAAAATGCAAATTCTACATGTCAGAATCTACTTCAGCCTATCTGTAAATCTGGCTCTCTTAATGATTATATGAAAAAATGTGCTGATGTCTCCAGCTTTTATTCAAGGAATTGCACTAGCAGCTGCCCTTAAAGGAGAAACATATCCTCAGTATGTTAAGACAACAAGGGTTACTCCCAATTATAAAAATAATAACAGTGGCTATAGTTGCTATAATTGTGGAGAATCGGGGCACTTTAGCAGACAGTGCCCTAAGCCTAGACAGGCTCCACCACCCCAAAATCCACAGACTCCTAATATGTCCCAACAAACTGCTCAGTCAGCACCAAAGATTATATGTCCATGGCGCCATAAAGGATTTCATTGGTTAAGGGTCTCTCGCTCCAAATATCATAAAGATGGACACCTATTGTCACCTCCTAATTCCAACAGTCCTTCTTTTCCTATTCAACTATTTGTTTCCCAGTCGGGAAATGCTCCGGGGGCCCAGACTCGGGCCCAGACAACAATAGGGGCATCAATTTACAACCCATTCAGCAACAACGCTTTCAGCAATTTAAATCAGTCCATGAGCTCTTCAGAGCAACCCCAGGAAGCACAAGATTGGACCTCAGTTCCACCACCTATAAAATATTAACCCCTGACTCTCCGGTCGTGTCCCTCCCTACTGGAGTTAAGGGACTCCTACCAAAAGGAACTGTGGGTCTTCTATTGGGAAGTAGCTCTGCTTCCTTTCAGGGGATTACAGTTCTCCCTGGAGTAACAGATGCTGATTATTCAGGAGAAATACAAATTATGATTGCTCCTCCAACTTCCACTGTTCAAATACAGTCAGGACCAAGAGTTGCACAATTCCTTTTATCATCATTACATGACACAGGTCATGCCCTTACCTCTGAGCCATGGGGAGACGCTGGATTTGGTTCCACTGATATGGCATTCTGGGTACAACAAATTCATGCCAAAAGGCCAACTAAACAATTATTTATCCAGGGGAAAACTATAGAGGGCTTCCTGGACACAGGAGCAGATGTATCATGTATAGCAGGAAAAGATTGGCCTTCCTCATGGCCCAAGCATGAGACTCCTAACTGCTTAGTGGGATTGGGAAAGGCCACTGAGGTGGTCCAGAGCTCACAGATTCTTAATTGGAAAGAAGAGGAAAATACTACCGGGACCTTCTGTCCCTTTATTGTCCTATCATTGCCCTTTTCCCTTTGGGGACGTGATGTTTTATCTCAAATGTACAGTCCTGGCACTCAGGTTACTTCTCAGATGTGACAAATGGGATTTAATCCTCAAGAAGGGCTTGGAAAAGACCAACAAGGACAGTTATATCCTATTGATGTACAGCCTAAGTCTGATAAAGCTGGACTGGGGTATCAAAATTTATAGATGGGGCCATTGTTTCTCGTACTGCTGATCCCATAACTTGGAAAAATGACTCCCCAGTGTGGGTTGAACAATGGCCCCTTTCATCTAAAAAAATATTAGCAGCAAGACAGTTAGTGTTAAAACAATTGAAATAAGTCCATATAGAGCCTACTAACAGTCCTTAGAACACTCCAATTTTTGTCATAAAAAAGAACTCGGGTAAATGGAGATTGTTACAGGATTTGAGAGCTGTTAATGTAACTATGGAAGATATGGGAGCTTTACACCTGGCCTGCCGTCGCCCTCTGCTATTGCTGAAGATTATAATATTGCGGTCATTGACTTACAGGATTGTTTTTTCTCTATTCCTATACAACCCCCAGACTGTCAGAGGAGGTTTGCATTTAGCATTCCTTCAGAAAATTTTAAACAACCTTATCAGAGATATCAGTGGAAAGTTCTTCCACAGGGAATGAAAAATAGTCCTACTCTTTGTCAAAAGTTTGTAGACGCAGCTCTTCAGTCTGTTAGACAAGATTTTCCTGCTGCTTATTTAGTACATTATATGGATGACATTTTAATTGCCCATTCAAATAGAGAAACTTTACAAACGATTTTGACAGTTACTGTACTAGCCTTAGAAAAGTCTGGATTACAAATAGCACCAGAAAAAAATCCAAACTGAGCCACCCTTTTCTTATTTGGGTAGAATATTGCAAACTTCCTTTTATACTTACCAACGTTTAGAACTTAAGAAAGATCATTTACAGACCCTAAATGATTTTCAAAGATTATTGGAGATATTAGTTGGATTCGGCCTTTGCTTAAACTTACTACTGCAGACATAAAACCATTGTTTAACATTTTACAAGAGGACTCCAATCCTATGTCTCCCAGGAGACGTCTAAGGTTTTAACAGCTGTTGAAAAACAGATCAATACTGTCACCTTGCCGTATTTAGATTATTCACTACCTTGGTCCCTTGTTGTATTGTCCACCTGCATTACTCCTACAGGGTGCTTATGGCAGGATGGAGTCCTGGAATGGATACGTTTGCCAACAACCTCAAAAAAGATTGTTACATCATATCCATCTCTTACTGCACTTCTAATTTTAAAAGGGAGAAAACGTAGTGTTGAACTCTTTGGCAAAGAGCCTGCTTCCATCATTCTAGCATATAATAAAGAACAAACCAAACAACTTTTACAGTTTGATGAGGACTAGCAAATCACAATTTGTACTTTTACAGTACAACTGTTACATCATTTACCTAAGAGTCCTGTTTTACAGTTTCTTAACAGACACCTTTTTATATTTCCTGCCAAGTGTTCTCAGTCATCTATTCCTCCGCCAACAGCCTTAGATTTTACTGATGGGTCCTCTGATGGAACTGCTGTTACTATCATAGATTCAGTTTCATATGTACAAGAGACCTCAGAGACTTCTGCCCAGAGGACAGAATTGGTTGTAGTCATTTTTGCTTTCTCTCAGTGAAAGGACAAAGCCTTTAATCTTTACACAGATTCACAGTATATTGCTCGACTCTTTCCACAGATAGAGACAGCTACCAAACCTCACAATAAGACTTCAATTTTCCCTTATTACTCCAACTGCAAGTTTTATTCACACCCGTACACAGGTATTTAATGTAGGTCACATTGGGGCCCATTCCAATTTGCCTGGATCCCTAAGTCTGGGGAACTCACAGGCAGATGAATATACTCGATATATACATCTTACTGCTTTACAGACAGCTATTGATTCACACAGTCTACATCATCAAAACACAACTGCTCTAAGACAACAGTTTCAACTTACTAGAGAACAGGCCTGTCAGATTGTTAGAAATTGTCATCAGTGCCCTCAAAGTTTTTCGTCTCCAACTGTTGGGAGTTAACGCTCGTGGTCAGTGCCCTGGAGACTTGTGGCAGATGGATGTCACACATATTCCTTCTTTTGGAAAGCTTTCCTTTGTTCATGTATGTATTGACACTTTTCCCATGTAATTATTGCCTCAGCATGGACTGGAGAAGCCTTTAAAGATGTATGCCAACACTTGTTTCAGTGCTTCTCTTATCTTAATATCCCTCGTGCTATTAAGACAGATAATGGTCCTGCTTACACCTCCAAAGCTTTCAAGGACTTTTGTTCCAAAATTCAAGTTAAACATACTACAGGAATTCCTTATAAACCCCAAGGACAAGCAATTATAGAAAGAGCTCATCAGACTCTAAAGACACAGATATCAAAATTACAAGGGAGTGAATATAAATATGCCTGTCCTCATCAGATTTTACAACATGCTCTTCTTGTTATCAATATCTTAAATGTAGATACATCAGGACACTCACCAATGTTTAGACATTGGAATCCTAATTTGTGTCACCCCAAGGCCTTGGTAAAATGGAAAGATCTGTTGACTGGCACCTGGAGAGGGCCAAACGTGCTATTAACTTAGGGGAGAGGGTATGCTTGCGTATTCCAGATCACCTGATCTGGCCTTGTGTCTCACCACCCACTGCCTCCTCCCCGACAGTCTACCTGGCCACTGACGCCCCTCCCATTTCCATCGCTCCGGAGTAGGCCTTTTGTAGTACCACCCAGTTCTCATCCTCCACCTCCTCCTCCACCTCGTGGACATTGTTCTGCCAGATCCACACATTCTTCTCTGCCACCTATTCAGGATCAGCTCAAGTGAGGACGTTGTTCGTGAACAGGGGCTACAGCCTACTCCTTCAATGATGTTCCTGGCCACACTTGCTATTATTTCTTGTCAGGTATTGACTGTTTCCAGAAGTACTGTTAACTGGGTATATGTTCCTCAACCACCAGTTCTACAACTCACCACTTGGGACTCTAAACCTATCCAGTGTATAATAATGATACTCAAATTTTGGGAGGAATGTCCTTCTCCTTTATTAGTCACCAATCTGACACTAATTTTTCTTTTTTCCTTTTTCGGCCAATCTCGCAGCCCTCCTATTTGTTTCCAACTCATTTCTTCTATATCTGTACCTGGCTGTCTTTCCACCTCAACCAAATCCGTGGTTACATCCTACCCTGGGACACCTCCTCCCACTTATATAATTTGTGCGCTGGCCTTCTATCATAACATGGGGTCTTTTATTTTTCATGCCCCCGAAGGCCTTGACCCTACTACTCCCTCTGATCTCGCTATACATCCCGATAACTTCAAAAGTTGTATTAAAGCAGAGATCACCCATGCGGAACAACAAAAAGAAAAAAGAATGAAAAACATGGAAAATAGTTTAAGGGAGCTGAGGGACAACATCAAACGTAATAACCTACGGGTCATTGGAGTACCAGAAGGAGAAGAGAGGGAACAAGGGATTGAGAATATATTTGAAGTAATAATGTCTGAAGACTTCCCTAACCTGGCAAAGGACATTGAAATACAAGATCAGGACGTGCAGAGAGTTCCAACCAGGATGATTCCAAACAGGCCCACTCCAAGACACATTATAGTGAAAATGGCAAGGGTTAAGGACAAAGACAGAATCCTTAAAGCAGCAAGGGAAAAGCAGCAAGTTACTTACAAGGGTACCCCCATAAGATTATCAGCTGACTTTTCTACAGAAATTTTGCAGGACAGAAGGGAGTGGCAGGAGGTTTTCAAAGTGATGAAAAATAAAGGCCTACAACCAAGATTGCTGTATCCAGCAAGGTTATCATTTAAATCGAAGGCGAGATAAGGAGCTTTGCAGAAAAGAATAAGTTAAGGGAATTCATTACCACCAAGCCAGCTTTTCAGGAAATGCTAAAAGGGCTTCTTTAAGTAGAAGAGAAAACAACCTAAGAAAGACTACGAACACAAATAACAAAATGGCAATAAATACACACCTATCAATAATCACATTAAATGTAAATGGATTAAATGCTCCAATAAAAAGACATAGGGTGGCTGAATGGATAAGAAAGCAAGATCCCAGCATATGCTGTATACAAGAGACTCACCTCAGATCCAAAGAGTCATACAGGCTGAAAGTGAAGGGATGGAGTAAAATATTTCATGCAAATGGTACTGAGAAGAAAGCTGGAGTAGCGAAACTTATATCAGATAAAATGGACTTTAAATTGAAGAATATAACAAAGGACAAAGAAGGACACTTCATAGTAATGAAGGGATCGATCCAACAAGAGGTCATAACTCTAGTAAACATCTATGCACCTAACATAGGAGCCCCTAAATATATAAAAGAGATATTGTCAGACATAAAGACAGAGATCAACAGTAACACTATCATAGTAGGGGACTTCAACACCCCGCTGTCACTAATAGACAGATCCTCCAGACAGAAAATCAATGTGGAAACAGCGACCTTAAATGACACATTAGACCAGCTGGATTTAACAGACATTTTCAGAGCATTTCATCCCAAAGCTACAGAATATACGTTCTTTTCAAGTGCACATGGAACATTTTCTAAGATAGACCACATGTTAGGCCATAAAACAAGTCTCAATAAATTTAAGAAGATTGAAATCATTTCAACTGTATTCTCTGACCACAATGCTATGAAACTAGAAATCAATTATAAGAAGAAATCCGGGAAGCTGACAAATAAATGGAGGCTAAACAATATGCTATTAAATAGTGAGTGCATCACAAATGAGATCAAGGAGGAAATCAAAAGATACCTCGAGACAAACGAAAATGAAAACACCACGACCCAAAATCTCTGGGATGCTGCGAAAGCAGTCCTAAGAGGGAAGTTTATAGCAGTGCAGGCCTACCTAAAGAAGGAAGAAAAATCTCAAATCAACAGGTTATCCTTACACCTAAGGGAACTGGAAAAAGAACAGCAAAAGAGGCCCAAGGGGAGTACAAGAAAGGAGATAATAAAGACCAGAGCAGAAATAAACAATATAGAGAATAGAAAAACAATTCAAAAGATCAATGAAACCAAGAACTGGTTTCTTGAGAAGATAAACAAAATTGACAAACCTCTAGCCAGGCTCATCAAAAAAAAAAAGAGAGAGAGAGGACTCAAATTAGCAAAATCAGGAATGAAAGAGGGGAAATGACTACAGACATCACAGAAATACAAAAAATTCTAAGAAAGTACTATGAGCAACTATATGCCAACAAATTTGACAATCTGGAAGAAATGGATAATTTTCTAGAAGCATACAACCTTCCAAAGCTAACGCAAGAAGAAACAGAAAATCTAAATACCCTGATTACTACCAAGGAAATTGAATCAGTAATTGACAAGCTCCCAAAAAACAAAAGCCCTGGACCAGACGGCTTCACAAGTGAATTTTATCAAACATTCAGAAAAGAACTGTCACCTATTCTTCTCAAACGATTCCAAAAAATCTAGAAGGAGGGAAGGCTCCCAAACTCTTTTTATGAAGCCACTATCACCCTGATTCCAAAACCAGATAAAGACAGCACAAAAAAGGAAAACTATAGGCCAATCTCCCTGATGAATATAGATGCAAAAATTCTCAGTAAAATATTAGCAAACAGAATTCAGCAATATATTAAGATCATACATCATGATTACGTGGGATTCATCCCTAGTGCGCAAGGCTGGTTCAACATCTGTAAATCAATTAATGTGATACACCACATCAACAACATGAAGGATAAAGATCACATGGTCATTTCAATAGATGCAGAAAAAGCATTTGACAAAATCCAACAGCCATTTAAGTTAAAAACTCGTAGCAAAGTGGGAATACAGGGATCATATCTCAACATAATAAAAGCCATATATGATAAACCTACAGCTAACATCATACTCAATGGGGAAAAGCTAAAACCATTCCCCTTAAAATCAGGAACAAGACAACGCTGTCTACTTCCTCCTCTTTTATTCAACATAGTGCTGGAAGTTCTAGCCACAGCAATCAGACAACAAAAAGAAATAAAAGGCATCCAAATTGGCAAGGAAGAAGTAAAATTGTCATTATATGCAGATGACATGATACTGTATATAGAGAACCCCAAAGACTCCATCAAAAAACTATTGGAACTGATAGACGAATTCAGTAAAGTAGCAGGATATAAAAATCAATGTTCAGAAATCAGTGGCATTTGCATATACCAATAATAAACTAATGGAAAGAGAAATGAAGAAAACTGTCCCATTTACAATTGTGTGAAGAACTATAAAATACCTAGGAATAAATTTAACCAAAGAAGTGAAAGATCTGTACTCAGAAAATTATAAGACACTGAAGAAAGAAATCATAGAAGATACAAATAAATTGAAACACCTACCATGCTCATGGATAGGAAGAATTAATATAGTTAAAATGTCCATACTGCCTAAAGCAATATATAGATTCAATGCAATTCCTATCAAACTACCAAGGGCATTTTTCACAGAAATAGAAAATATAATCCTAAAATTTATATGGAATCATAAAAGACCCAGAATAGCCTCAGCAATTCTGAGAAATAAGAACAAAGTCGGGGGGATCACGCTACCAGACATCAAAACCTATTACAAGGCTACAGTAATCAAGACAGTTTGGTATTGGCACAAAAACAGGCACATCGATCAGTGGAACAGAACAGAGAGCCCAGAAATAAATCCAGGCATTTACAGACAGTTAATCTATGACAAGGGAAGCAAGAATTTACACTGGAGTAAAGATAGTTTATTCAATAAATGGTGCTGGGAAATTGGACTGACACATGCGAAAAAACGAAAATGGACCACCTCCTTACGCCTTATACAAGAACAAATTCAAAATGGATTAAAGACTTAAATGTAAGACCTGAAACCATAAAACTCCTAAAAGAAAATATAGGGAGTACATTTGCAGACATTGCCCGGAGCAATATTTTTACTGGTACATCCCTACGGGCAAGGGAAGTAAAAGAAAAAATGAACATATGGGATTATATCAGACTTAAAAGTTTTTTCACAACAAAGGAAACTATTAATAAAACAAAAAGGAAGCCTACTGAATGGGAGAATATATTTGCCAATGATATATCTGATAAGGGGTTAATATCCAAAATTTATAAATCACTCATGAAACTCAACACCAAAAATACAAACAACCCAATTCAAAAATGGGCAAAAGATATGAAGAGACATTTCTCTAAAGAGGACATACAGATGGCCAACAGGCATATGAAAAAAAGTTCAACCTCACTGGTCATTAGGGAAATGCAAATAAAAACCACTATGAGATACCACCTCACTCCAGTCAGAATGGCTATCATCAATAAATCAACAAACAACGAGTGCTGGCGGGGGTGTGGGGAAAAGGGGACCCTGCTGCACTGTTGGTGGGATTGCAGATTGGTGTAGCCACTATGGAAGTCAGTATGGAGGTATCTCAAAGAACTGGAAATAGAGCTACCGTTTGACCCAGCAATTCCACTCCTAGGTATTTATCCTGAAAAAAACAAGACACTTATTCAAAAAAAGTTATGCACCCCTATGTTCATAGCAGCACAATTTACAATTGCTAAGACTTGGAAACAACCAAAATTCCCATCAGTAGATGACTGGATTAAGAAACTGTGGTATATTTATACAATGGAGTATTACTCTGCTATAAAGAACAATGAAATCATACCATTTGCAATGATATGGATGGACCTAGAGACTATTATGTTAAGTGAAATAAGTCAGTCAGAGAAAGACAAATACCATATGATCTCACTCATATGTGGAATCTGAAAAATTGTATGAATGAGCAAAGTAAACAGAAATTGTCTCATAGATATAGAGGAAAAATCAGGATTGCTAATTGGGATGGGGATGGGGATGAGGGAGAAGGGGAAGGGATTAGACTGCAAAAGTAGGCAACTACAATATTGCCACTGGGATATGAAAAACAGTTTGGGGAATATAATTAATAATGTTGTAAATATTCTGTGGAATGTCAGATGGTCATAGGTCTTGTTAGGGAGACCATTTCATGGATGGAGTAGAGGTTTGATCACTGCACTGTATAACTAAAGTGGAGGTTATATACCTACTGTAATTGAATATATATAGATAGTCACGGGATGTGGATTATACTGTGGAAGAGAGTCAGAGGAAGAGTAATAGATATATATGATATGGGGGGGAGTGGGGTGGCGAACTGGGGGTGGGGGGTTGTCACTTTGAGGGGTAAAATGTATAACTATTGCACTGTGTTGTACCCCTGAGACTAATTAAAAATAAATAAATTTAAAAAAAAAGTTGTATTAAGCCTACTGAATGGTACAAAAGTTATTGGCCACTTATTAATGATGATGTTGATTTTCCAGTCTGGATTCCTTACTTATATTCTAAAGCTGTCACCTTGCCTCTAATCAGTATCCTCTAGATATTTTTGATTGGTCTATACCAGATCAACCCATAACAGATCATCATGTTCCTATGCAAACAATCGCTAATTTTGGATGGGATGATAATTATGTTCCTCACAATTTGCCTGTCAATAGATTACATGTTAATGGATGGGTTCCTCCCATATTATCTACTAATTTTAATCATTCTTATGTTCAGCCTCACCTGTGGACAGCTCTCCTTGCCACAGCTCCTGTTACTTTTTACCAGGCTTCTGCCAAAAAGCCGACTTTGTTTTCTTTTGAAGCCTGTGTTACAACACCTTATGTTTTTCTTTGGTTACTCACCATAATATTTTTGATGTAACTCATAACAGTTCATTGTTCTATGTATCATGTACAAAAATGTGTTATCAGTTCTTGTGTGTCTCCTTCCACAGATTTCCTAACATTGTTTATTGTTCAACAACCTCCTTACTTGCTCATACCAGTTAAATTAGATTCTCCTGGGTATTCAGACCCAGGATTAGAGGTTCTTCAAACAGTTACTAATTCTTTAGTCAGATCAAACCGTGTAGTTGCAGAAATTATTCTAGGAATTACTGCTCTAGTAGCTATTATTGGCTCTTTTGCTGCCTCCACCATGGCACTTGTACAAAACATACATACTGCCCAACATGTAGATCAAATGTCAAAAAGTGTTTCTTTAGCTTTAGTTACTCAGGAACTTATAGATAGAAAGCTAGATGCTAAGGTTAATGCCCTTGAGGAAGCTGTGCTCCACCTAGGTAATGAGTTAATGACTCTCAAGGTTAGAAATTCTTTCAGATGCCATTATACATATACTTGGATTTGTGTTACCCCTTTGTAGGTTAATTCTTCTGCCCATAGTTGGGAACAGATTCAGCGTCATATTACATGTATTTGGAATTATAGTGACCTTAGTTTAGATCTATCTTCTCTCCCTCAATAAATTCATGGCCTTAGCCAGTCTCCAGATCTTCTAGATCTGACTGTTTTAGCATCTTCCTTCCTTGACAGTTTGCAGACTTATGTTGGGCAACAAACACTTTTCCCAACCTTGTTGTCCATTGGATCCACTTTATTTGTTATTATCCTCATTCTCATTCTCTTTCCAGTCATCTTCAGACTTTTGAACAATGATATTCGAGATGTTGCTGCCACTGTACATGGCCTTCATTTAATAAATAAAGTGGAAGGAGATGCCGGGGGCCAATAGCATCCTGGTGTCCCAAAAGGCCACATTGAAATAAAGATCCATGCTCAGCACTGGATTCTGGGATGCTGCCTTAGGGTTGGTCATGTAATATCTCCTGTCTCTATGAACCATGTGCCTTTCTTCCTATAGGAGACAATATACTCACTCCATTTGTGACAAGTTCCTGGGGTACCCTGATGATAGCTGGCTGTGTAAGTCAACGACGGGGCAAGATTTCCCAAAGAAAAGAAAACTCCCTGAAACAGGATACAGCCTGAGGGGACCCCTGAACTGAGATATTGGGGACTCAAGCCCCTTGGCCTATGCAGCTGTGAAATGTTTCCTTGGAGATCAGGTGACCAAGGTCTCTTGGCCATGTGAGTTCTGATAAGAGACAACTTACTGACCATGAGGTATTTTAATTAACAGCCTTGTTTTAACTCTTTGCTTTATACATTGCTGTAGCAACAAGAACTGAAGCTTTGACTGAGAAACAGATGTTCCCCTCTATTACAATAATATGCAGCTCTTTGTAGGATAGGAAAAGTTTGAGACTTCTTTTGCTACTAAGTTCAAGTATACACCCTGTAAGGTAGTCATGCTAATCGGTGTACCCTGGAAAGATACAATTACAAAAAGGTAAAGCTCTGAGAAAGAGAAAAACCTGTGATCATGTGAAACATAACTTGCAATTGAGGTAATGACCCCTATAAAAGGGGACAGGATTTAATAATAAAGTGTGTGTGATGCTCCTGTGAACCTCTTTCCAGTGTCTCCCACCTTCTTTCTCCTCGCTGAGGCAGTCCCACCCGAGGGAACCCCTGGTCCTCGTGGGAGCTGCCTCCCGGCAATCGGGAAAGAAATATGTGGAGTTCTTGTATATTGGGTAAGTTTCAGGTTTGCAAGAAATTTCTAGATCCGTTGAAAAACAATGTGAGTATATGTAACTCCCAAGAATAGTACACGTACAATTAAGATGTAAGTCTTAGGTGTTTCCAAAACCTCTTTTTTTAAAAAAAGCATATAGATACACACAAATGAGACCTTGAAGGAGAATGAACAGGTAGAGGGTGATGCAGAGACCCAGAGGAAGATACAGGGAAACCAAGAGACACAGGGGGAGAAGACATATGAAAGGGCACTGTGGGGAATATATGCTGGCTGGGGAGATGAGACAAACATAGAACGGGATAAATGGGAGAAAACTTCAAAAAGTGTGATCACAAAAACGAATGGTGGAGGTAAGTGTACCTACGGAGGATGAGATTAGGAAAACAGAAAAAGAGGAGACATTTAGAGAGAAACATAGAGTAAAGCAAACGATAGGAACAATATGTGGAAAGGGAAATGAGGGAGCTGCATGAAGAGGGCAGAAATGGAAACATATGTGCACGGAGGAGACTCAAAGTAGAGGGGGATTTACAGAGCATGCCCCAGGACAGGCTAGAGGGAGAACCTCACTAATGCGTAACTGATTACCTCCTGTTTCACTGAGCAAACTGATTGTAAGAGAAGATCAGTTGAATTTGGGGGTCCTTAACTTTGCAGAGATGAGGAAGATGAGGGGATATACATGGAGGCTAATGGTAGAGTAAAGGCACAGACCTGGGGAGGTGTGAAAAGATATGGGCCAGGGAAGAACTCCCAGCACCAAGACCAGTGCTGGGGGGCGGTCAACAGTCTGTCTTTTGCTTCCCCCATACAAGTAGAATAAAAGAAAACAGAAAAGCAGAAAAAGAAAAGGTAAACACACTCATAGAAAGGAAGGAACAGCGAGGCCTCCTGAGTGCTTGAGTGGGTAGCATGAAGGAAAAGTGTGGGAGAGAATTTGCTTCCAGCAACCATTGTGATTTCACTTTGAAGGAAGCCAGGACCAGAGGGCACTGGGCATAAACTTCAGCCATGAGGTGTCAGAGCAGGACCTACAACAAAACACTAGAGAGAAGGCTTCGTTGGAATGGGCATAACTAGGGTAGTGCCAGGCTACTTGGGCAAGATCCCTCACCAACAGAGGCATTCAGGCTCTCTTGCTCCTGGTCAGAGCTGTAATCCTTCATGCCAGACTTGGGGGTGAACTTGGGACCTTTCATAGACTGCAGGAGTATGGCCACAGCAGTTCTGTCCCGAGAGCCCTTCAGCCCGTAGGTCTGGACAAAGAGATTAGTCACAGCCATCACGTAGTCCAGATGCAGGGACTAGGAGAAGGCAGGGTATGGAAAAGTAAGCACATCAGTCCTTACTTGGGGAATCTCAGACTCTTCCCACCCCCATCTGTTTTCTGACCCACCTAAGGACACCCTAAGCAGGACACTTACATTGTTTACATCAAAGATAGTGGCTGTTGACAACGTTTGGGCCCAGACCAGAACAGGAGTCCTGAGCTTGTAAGCTAAGAGGACAGAAAGGTGTTGGGGCAGCAGGATGCAAGAGGAGCAGTTTTCTGACAATCCTGCCTCCTCATTTATGCTCCAGAATTCCCATCGCAGTATCCCTGGGCACTTTCTTGCCAGATACTCTGCTATTGATCAAACTCTTATGGATTGCCAGGAAGTCCTAACTTAAGTAACCTGTTCACTTAAGAAAGCAATTCACCCTCACAAAACTCTCAGAAAAAAAAAGTAATTTCCCAACTTCACAGGTGAGATGCACAGAGAAAACGGAGGACCTTCCCCAAGGTAAAAGCAACTGGGACTACCTGTGCCTGTAACTCCCAAATTTCTCTCCTATCATCTCTGCAGGCCAAAACGGCAATTGGGTATGTCTCATCTTATACTACTGGTAAGGGAAACAGAAACCAAGTTCTTGCTTGACACAGGGAATTAGGGGAGAGCTATTTCACTGTAAAAAAGCACAGATTGAATAATTTCACAAGCTCCATACCTTGGTGCACTTGCCCTTGAAGGTTTATGTATGTGGAGTGAGCCATGGCAAGGATCTGTAGCTAGCTCCCTATTTCCAGCAAACATATAAAGCGAAATGGACCCCGCCAGCATGTGATACCTGGTCTGGAGGAAAGTTGTGCAACAACCGCTGGATGTTTCTAGAGTACTGGGTGTGCCAGTGCCTGCAAACCCAGCTCACACAGTCAGCCCAGGTCTGTGGTTGCTGTAGTACCAGGCTGTGCTGCAGGGCCTCCAGCCTCTCCAGTGGTTGGGTACCTTCCTGCCACAGTATCCGCTCCATAAACTTGGAGTCCCTATCAGGAGCCAAAGGGGGTCACAGGACAGGACTTAACTTCATGGAAAGCCACTCCTGAACCCCTTGCACAGGATGAGGCCAAATCATCCAAGCATTCATTGAGTCACTCAAAAAGAGTGCCAGGTGCTCAGTGTTACAGTGGTCACAGGACACCTTGGCTGGCAGGCAGGAGACAGGGTGAGGGAGCTGCTGGACAGACGGATCACTCACATGAGATACTGGTTCACGTTTTCTGCTGGCTGCTGGAAGAGCCCTTCAAACTCATCCCGAGCCCACTGCAGACAGAGCAAATAGATTAAGTGGGGTATGGGCGACAATATGGATTTCTGTAGGCACTAGAAAGACCCTCAGTGGAAAAAGCAAAGAGAAAACCATGGCTACCATGCGAGAACTGGGGAACGAAGACCCATGAATGTGGCTCCTCAAACTTGCCAAGCCCCCACCACAGTTTAAAGAACCAATGCCCTTGATCTTGGCAGTGGTTACACACCTGAGTCTCCATGGAAAATTATGGTTAAGATGTATCGACCGGATGACTCCGTATTCTAGGTGTGTCAGGTCTTGGTAAGAAAGGAAAATGCCCACAAAGAAAGAAAACACAAATTGTCCCGACACTGGTCCAAGGGACTGTGCAGAAATCAAAACAGGACGTATACCCTCTGAGAATTATGAGGTCTAATAACATAGTCATTGGTGGAGTGATCTGGAGCATCTCAGTGCTGGGGATTTCCAATCCCTGCTCTGCCGCATTTTTGGGACTTCATGGGATATACACAATTTGATACTCTTTATCTCTGAACTGTCATTTCAAATACATATAATGGCAATTGGGGCTGATATGAATGAATGAACGAATATGTATATATTTAAAACTTACTTAGAAAGTGCCAAGTACATGTGAAGTAGTATGTGCTTCCCAAAAGCCATGTGAAAAATACTATGGTCATCTTTTTTTACAGATAAGCAATGTGAAATGTGCAAAAGTCACGTCCCAGGGTCTCATAGTAAATATGTTTAGAAACGGTTTTCATACATCTTCCTGCACGTCGGGAAGAAAGTAATACCGTACTCATGACACACATGCATGGTGGGTCCTGCAGTGGTGCAACAGACACACATACACACACGTACACACATACACACAGCAATGAGTTGAAAATATAAATTATCCATTCTATAGCTGCTTGAGAGGAAGAGAAAGTGCTACAGATGGAAGAGGTTTTCTCCTCATTTTCTTCCTACCCACACAGGTTACACACCTGAGTCTCCATGGAAAACTATGGTTAAGATGTATAGACCAGATGACTCCTTACTCTAGGTGTGTTAGGTCTTGGTAAAAAAGGAAAATGCTCACAAAGAAAGAAAACACAAATGGTCCCGATGCTGGTCCTGCAGGACCTAGCCAGTGTCAGTTTACTCAGCCTTTGAGGCCTACCATGTCAGAGCTCAGCTTCATGTATCCACCTCTCCACGCAGCCCTAATAGCAAGAACATCTCCTTTATCTTCGTCATCTTTCAAATAATGATCATAGTACTCAAGTCCTTCTCTTCCTTAGAGTTGCTCCTAACAGAAAAGACTGCCACATCTGTAGCACCTCCAACCCTCCACATGTCCAGCTTACCACCATCCAAGGAACACTGTGTCTCTGGGCCTGATTCAAAACAAAATTCTAACTGTACCTCTGCCTATTCTGTGATGCTCACAGTTCCCTCCGGACCAAGCAGTGTGAGTGTATTCTCCCTGGAGTCGCGTGGGTGGGGTTGTAGGGTGGTTGGCTGAAAAGTGCCCTACAAGGTCTGTTACCTGTCTCAGGTCCATTGCTGCTGTCTCCCTGAAACTGCATTCCCATGCATTTCTAGGGAATGGCCAAAAGAGGCAGTGAAACAGATGTAGATGAGGCTCTTTCCTCCCGTCAGATGTAAGTATGCCTAAGACCTTGTGGGAGCCACAGGGAAGATGCCATGGGTTGGGCCAAGCCATGACCCAGAGTCTCCCATAGCCTGTCAGGTATGTGCTTGGTTCTGAGGCCATGGAGCACCTCCAGACATCCAATATGCTGGTGTCAGGACTCCGGGGCTTAGGTGTGGAAATGGCCAAGGATATGATCCTCGGTGGGGTCCAGGCTGTCACTCTGCATGACCAGGGCACTGCCCAGGGGGCTGACCTCTCCTCCCAGGTACCTCTTTCTGACTCTTTCCCACTCCCTGGCACGAACATCCCGTGTTCTGTCCATTTCACTTGTTTCCTATTTGTACCCTCTTGTAGGTTTACCTATGGGAGGAGGACATTGGTAAAAACTGTGCTGAGGAATCACAGCCCCATCTTACTGAGCTCAACAGCTATGTGCATGTCAGCACCTATACTGGGGCGCTCGTTGAGGACTTCCTTAAAGATTTCCAGGTATCTCGGAGCATCCCCCTGCCTCCTGATGAATTTTTCTCCCATCCCGTTTCTGTTTTGTTCACAGTTTATTTAAAAAGGTAGCCTCATGCGTGTTGTGCTGGGTGGCTAGGGAGTAGACAGGCGTCTGGACCTGTCTTTGTGGGGAACCGCGACATTTTCAGGCTGGAAGAAGTGGCCGGATGAAGCATTTTGGAGCACTGAACTCTGAAGCCAGTCTGCCTTGCTCTGTGAGCCCTTATAGTTGAAAGATACTGAGCAAGTCATTAGTGTTGCCTGCCTCATTTTTTTCCTATCTGTGGAATGGGCACGATAGCAATACTGACCAGATTTTTTGTGAGGGTTAAACATGTAGAATAGCAGTTGGTGGGTGCTGAGCTCCATGGGCATGTCTTGAATTACTGCAGTGGCAAATAGCAGCTATGGGTGTTGATAGGCTGCTCTGTTGTTTCTCAAAGGGCTAGGGTAACTAGACCCTGATGTAGAAGTAGGAATTTGTCCAGGTGCATAAGGAGAGAGATTGAATGAGAGAGAGAGAGAGACAGAGAGAGACAGAGAGAGAGAGAGAGAGAGAGAGAGACAGAGAGAGATCCCTGCAAAATCATGCATGACTTAAGCATGCATTAGGTTTGTTTTTGTTCTGTTTTAATTTTGGATTTGGTTTGGAGAATTGAAGCAAGGACATGTGGAATGGGGGTAAATCCAGACTGTCCCTGGAAAGAGAGATGGACTTTTTTCCCCTTGCTCCCTGGGAACACTGCAGGTTATACGCAGTCAAGAATGGGCGTTTTTCTCATATTATACCTATGCATATGCGAACACACACATGGACACATATACATACACACACTACATATACATATATATATACATATACCTCTATATACATACACACACACGTATATACACACACACATACACACATATTCAAAATATGTCTTTAGAAAAGGGCAGAAGCAGCAAAATGTGAGAACTGACATCCCACTAACCCTGGCCTGCCTTTCTCTTTTGTTTTCTTATTCCCCATCTGACCCCAATGCCAGTCATGACCTCCTTGTCTTTGTAGGCGGTGGTCCTTACCAACAGTCCCTTGGAGGATCAGCTGTGAGTGGGAGAGTTCTGTCACAGCCATGGAATCAAGCTGGTGGTGGCAGATATGCAGGGCCTGTTTGGGTGAGTGCTGGACTCCCTGCTTCCTTCCAACTCCTGATGGTTCCAGGCTAAGACCCCAATCTCCCCCTGCCGGCATGCTACACATAACCAGTTGGGTTCTTTTTATGCTGCATCGTCAGCTGGCCCCATGTGTCATGAGCACCATCTAATGGTCAGCAGTGATGGGTTGAAATTCCTCAGCAAGTATTCAGTCCATCCTGGGGGGTACCTGTGAGCATGGGTATCAGGCACCTGTTCTGTTGTCTCCTTTCATAGGCAGTTGTTGTGTGACTTTGGAAAGGAAATGATCTTCATGGATTCCAATGGGGAGCAGCCTGTCACTGCTCTGACGACTATGGTTACCAAGGTAAGGAGAATGTCCCCAGGGTTTGTGGCAGGCCAAAGTTGGGCAGGCAAAGTTGTCCGATTGGCTCCTAGTGGCCTGGACCTACTTCTGGAGCTTGCTTCTCCTCCAACCAGGGCAGCCTAGGTGTCGTAACATGCCTGGATCAGACCCCACATGGGTTTAAGAGTGGCGAGTTTGTGTCCTTCACAGAAGTCCAGGGTATGGATGAACTCAGTGACACCTGCCCCATGGAGATCCACGTGCTGGGTATGCTAGTTTTGGAGGCAAGAAAGTGTTGCCTGGAGTAAAGACAGAGCTGTCCCTTGTGAGTGCTTGCCCAGAGGCCAAGAGGCAACTGTGTGTGTGTAGTCTGAATTGTGCCGATGGCCAAGGGGAGCTGCCTGACTGAAATCTGAGCTGGCACTCAGGAGTGATGTGTACCAAAGAGGTGGAATTGAACCAGAAGCTAAAAGCTTTATGCCCTTGATATCTGATTGTATTTCCTGTATGGTTTATTGGCTCTTCCCCCTTTTTTAACTGTTTGTTTAGAATTCTGTACAACTTTAATTGCACCTAGCATAGTCTCTTGGGAATATTTTCTCAATGCATACACAAAAAGGAGACTTACAGTAAAAAAATATCCATTTCCCAGTACACTCTTTGCTACTGTCAAGTATTTGTGGGTCATCATGACCTTCTTAATACATTAATGTTGGCTTCAGAGTTATCTTTTCAAAGAGAATGACAACAAACACCAAAGTTCATGTTACCCGCATATCACCCTTTGCAGTGCCCTCCTGCTTTGTAGCTCCAGGTTGACATGTGATACCATTTTGTTTCCGCCTGAAGGATGCATCTTGACACTTGTGGTAGTGTGAGGTGCGCTGGTGGTTATTCTTTTAGTGTTTTTGTGCCTGAAATGGTCTTTATTTAGCCTGCCTTTTGGAAAGCTACTTCTGCAGTGTGTCAAATTCCAGATGGGAAGTTCTTTGTATTGCTGTAAAGGTGTTGTTCTCTGCTGCGTTATTGTCTGCAGGAAGCTTGCTGTCAATCTTATCCCTATTGCTCTGGATGTAATGTGCTCGTTTTCTGTATCACTGCTTTGAAGCAATGCAATAGTGAGGTACCTCAGAGTAGTTTTCTCCATGTTTCTTTTAATTGTTGTTTAGTGAATTTATGTTATCTGTGGACTTACAGTTATAGCAAATTTGAAAAATTACTGCTCTTAATGTGTTTTTTCCAAATACTATATACTCATCTCCTCACCAATGATCATTTCTTTCCAGATACCTATTTACATGTATACAGAGGCACTTGGCTTTTGTTTTTGTCTGACCTCCCCATTCTATTCTATTCTGGAAAGTTTCTCTTACTCTGTCAAAATACACTCATGTTTTCTTGCAGTGTTAATTTCTTAATCACATTTAGTGTGCAAAATCAGTACACCAAGAACATCCAAACAACTATGGCAAAAATATTCTGCCAAAAACAAATATGACAAAAATGTCTCGAAAATGGTGCACATGTTAAATAGATAGCTGGGAGACGTTAGAGACACAAACTGTTACAAGTGAAAAACACAGGTAGCCTAATATAACGAGCCCTGACAAAGGTATGGATCCAAAAGAGAAGTTTTTGAAGCAATAGTGGCCCTCAAATGTATGCATGATGTGAAGACTAAAACCACAGATTAGTGGTGAGGTAATTTTCCATGGATGCCAGATAAATGTGAATGGATGCTACAATGTTAGTGCTGCATTTGTCTTGTGTTCCTTTCTATAATCCCAAGATTTGTTGTAGGGAAATTATCTGATTGACATTGGACCCGTTCTGGGCTTGCTTTTGTCTTCTTCAGTGTGGCATTTCAGCATAGGGTACCCGTGGTATGTACACTAGATCTGGTTTCTAAAGTCTGAACAGAGGTTGGAGTAGCAGCCTCCAAAGTGTGCGCTGTTTCAGGACAGCTTTTTCACTTTTGTTTTTATGGTGCCTTTGATTTTGGGTGGTTGGGTAAGATGGTCGGTGAATGGAGTGACCAGGTAGTCCTCTGTCTTATTCATCCCATAGGTTCCTACACCTTTAGTATCTGTGATACGTCCAGCTTCTCTGCCTACATCCGTGGAGGCATAGTCAGCCAGATCAAAGTAATGGAAGAAGATCAGCTTTGTAAGTATGTGTACAGGATGTGCTGAAGGGTTCCAGGCATTTCTAGGTTTTTCAGTTTTCTGGTCCTTATGTGGCTCTCTCCACAGAAATCCTTGCTAGGCTCACTGGCAGAGCTGGACTTAGTGATAACGGACTTGGCCAAGTCTTCTCACCCTGCTCAGCTGCACATTGGCTTCCAGGCCCTGCACCAATTCTGTGCTCAACACGGCCGACCTGCTCGGCCCCACAATGAGGTACACGGGTGTGCAAGCCATCCAGATTCCTACCTTGAGAGCCTTGCCATTGTTTTCCATCTGTGTACTTTCAGCGTGCCTGCAGCTGCCCGACTGGTCCTCTTTTGGTTCCTTCTGCCCTCCCAGGAGTATGCAACCCAACTGGTGACACTAGCACAGGCTGTGAATGCTCAAGTCCTGCTGGGAGTGCAGCAGGGAAACCTGGATGAAGACCTCATTCGGAAGCTGGCCTATGTGGCTGCTGGGGATCTGGCACCTATAAAAACATTCATTGGGGGCCTGGCTGCCCAGGAGGTTATGGAGATCACTGTGGGTAGAAAATGGCAGGATTGGGATGGACCTGGGTTTTTGTGACTCCATTCTTTGCTGTCCTGTCCACCTGCTGGTTAACTGCTGACTATGTCTCCTTTGTTTTTCCGTATCCAGGCCTGCTCTGGGAAGTTTATGCCTCCTATGCAGTGGCTGTAATTCGATGCCCTTGAGTGTCTCCCAGAGGACTGGGAGGCCCTCACAGAGGACAAGTGCCTCCTGGTACATGAGGTGGACCAATGGGGTGGCGTTATTGTGGGTCTGTGTAAAACAGCTCTTCTCTGACCTTTGTCCTTTCAGATGATTCAGTGCCAGAACCGTTATGATGGGAAGGTGGCTGTATCTGGCTCAGACCTGCAAGAGAAGTTGGGCAGGCAGAATGATTTCTGGTTGAGTGATCATGTTGGGCACCAGCTACCCTCATCTCTCATAGCCACCTGCTACTTCTTCTGTCTCCTTCTGTGTCACGAGTGAGAATGTTGGCTCTTGTGTCCTAGTCTCATCCCTGTTTTCATTTTCTTACGTACCAGAGACACACGGGGAATCAAGCCGCATGCATCTTGCAACTCTCAGGTTGAGGTATCTCCTTTAAGCCCCCATAAAAGCCTCTTTCCTCAGGTGGTATGGGTTTTCATAGCCCTAGGAGTTGAATATGCAGAAATGACCCCGTTACCCTCTCTTTGCACTTGAGGACTAACTGATGGCTTTGCTACACTCAGTCCCCCTAACCAGCCTCTGTCCCTCTTCTTGGTGACTTCCCAGGTGGGTGCAGGGGCCATTGGCTGTGAGCTGCTCAAGAACTTTGCCATGATTGGCCTAGGCTGCGGGGAGAGGGGGGCAGTCACCGTTACAGACGTGGACACCATTAAGAAATCCAATCTGAACTGACAGTTTTTGTTCCGGCCTTGGGATATCACAGTGAGTGTGGTAGACATGGTGAGTGGGGGAGATTCCTTGCTCAGTCGTCTGCTTTTTTTTTCTTGTTATCAGCCTCAGTGGATTAGGTCTTTTTACCTCATATCTTTCCTTCAACTTTTCCTTCATTTATTTTTCTCCACCTTTTAAATCTTTTGTGCATATCTGTGGGGATTTTTGTGGGGTTACTTAGTAGTTTCAGGTGTGCCAAACAATGTAACAGTTAGACATTTGCACCCCTCACAATATAACCATCCCTGTGATAACCATCCCTTCACCAATCTACCACCCCTCTGATATTGTATGTATCTGTTACAATTTCGTTGACTTAATTCCCTATGATATACTTCACATCTCGTAAATGCTATATACCAGTAGTGCCAAAAAATTTATACACGTGACTTGTATTCATCTTGTGTTATCGATATATATTATTAGAATCTTAATAGTTTTTCCTTCCTATTTGTTTTTTAGCTGTGTCATCCTGCCGCCCCTGGCAGCTCAGTTCAGCGGTAGCTCAGCTCAGGCTGGGCATCAAACTGCAGTTGTTCAGAGCTCAGCTCGCACTCTTGAGCGAGCTCTTAACCAACTGAGCCACTCAACCGACCCAGTTTTTTCCTTTCTTAAAAGTGTATGTGGCTTTTAGCACCCTCTGCATGTATTTCATTACTGTTGGCATTCAGTATTTTTAAGCTTCACCTTTAGGTCTACATCTACAGAGTCTTTGAAGTGGTCTTTCTAATAAGTAAAGTGCCCAGTGATTCCCTATAAATCTTTGCAGCATTACTGATTATATTCTCCAAGCCGGTTTTCATATTCCCGTGCCTATATTGTGGCCACCTATTAATACTTTCTAATCCCATCACCTCCTTCATCATCACCCCCTCAACCAAAATGCCTATCTATAGACCACTGGATAAAGGAACTCTGGTATATTTATAGCGTGGTGTATCAGTCAGGCAGAACGAAGAATGGAGAATGAAATATTACCAATTGCCACAATATGGATGAACCTAGAGATTATTATTCTATGTGAAATAAGTCAGAGGGATAAATGACAAATAGCATAGGATCTTGTATGTTGAATCTAAACAACAGGATGAAGGAAAAAAACACACCTGAAATAGACTGAGATATAGAGCAAACAAAATCTCTGCATATTTGTTGAGTTCTTTGTGTGTATTTTCATGTCATTTGTCCTTGTACACCTTGCAATGTCATGCCTTTGTTTGTTTGTTTGTTTGTTTGTTTGCTTGGATGGTATTGGTTCCTGGTAAGTAGGACTATGGAAAAAGCTTTATAAAGGTTGGTTATAGAGGGATATACCTGGGAAGGTATCATTTCTGCCTGCTCTGAATCTATCTTTCCTTTTATTTCATCATCGAATTACTGGACACTTGTGGAGAAATCTGCAATACGTAAGATAGCCAAACAAAATAGCCTGACTTTGTTCCTTGGGAAGATTTTGCAAGATTCCAGCTATTTTAAGATAATACTAGGACATCACTTCCCGTGATGTTGCAGGCTTAGTTTATGAAATGAAACTGGAATTTTTAACTCTACTTTAGAAGTCTACCTTAACTCAGTGATAGCATATCTTGGACATCACCAGGGCATGATGACACAAAATTGTGCATTATATAAACATCTTTTCAAAAGGTAAAAAAAAAACAAAAACACAACAAAAAAAATTGTGCATTATATAAACATCTTTTGTCTTAATGACACAAAATTTTGTGCATTATAGAAACAAAAAAACAACAAAAAAAATTTTGTGCATTATATAAACAAAAACACAACAAAAAATTGTGCATTATATAAACATCTTTTGTCTTAATGACACAAAATTGTGCATTATATAAACATCTTTTCAAAAGGTAAAAAAAAAATTCAAACACAAAAACACAACAACAACAACAAAAAACACAAAAAAACAAAAACACAAAAAAAATAAAAATATAAAAAAATAAACAATCAAACAACCAAAGAAACCAGAAATTATATGAGTTGTAATTTCATGTTGTAACTCCATGTCCCTTATAATCTTCAGGCAAAACATAGAACAGATTGAAACCAGTAGTTTGAGACTAATTCCAGTAATTGCATCAGACCTTAAAGAATATTGGCAAACAATAGATAGAGACAAAGTGTTATTTTAACAGGAGTGGCTGACTTAATCTTGTCAATATCTGTACTGAAGAAAGCCTCAAGCTGTATTGGAACATCCAAAAACAGTCAGCCCCAAGACTAAGTTCCTCTCATATAGTACTTTTTTTAAAAATTAGTTTCAGGTGTACAACACAGTGCAATAGTTATACATTTTACCCCTCAAAGTGACAACCCCCCACCCCCAGTTCGCGACCCCACTCCCCCCCCATATCATATATATCTATTACTCTTTCTCTGACTCTCTTCCACAGTATAATCCGCATCCCGTGACTATCTATATATATTCAATTACATTAGGTATACCACCTCCACTTTAGTTATGCAAACCTCTACTCCATCCATGAAATGGTCTCCCTAACAAGACCTATGACCATCTGACATTCCACAGAATATTTACAACATTATTAATTATATTCCCCAAACTGCTTTTCATATCCCAGTGGCAATATTGTAGTTGCCTACTTTTGCAGTCTAATCCCTTCCCCTTCTCCCTCATCCCCATCCCCATCCCAATTAGCAACCCTGATTTTTTCTCTATATCTATGAGACAGTTTCTGTTTACTTTGCTCATTCATACAGTTTTTCAGATTCCACATATGAGTGAGATCATATGGTATTTGTCTTTCTCTGACTGACTTATTTCACTTAACATAATAGTCTCTAGGTCCATCCATATCATTGCAAATGGTACGATTTCATTCTTCTTTATAGCAGAGTAATACGCCATTGTATAAATATACCACAGTTTCTTAATCCAGTCATCTACTGATGGGCATGTTGGTTGTTTCCAAGTCTTAGCTATTGTAAATTGTGCTGCTATGAACATAGGGATGCATAACTTTTTTTGAATAAGTGTCTTGTTTTTTTCAGGATAAATACCTAGGAGTGGAATTGCTGGGTCAAACGGTAGCTCTATTTCCAGTTCTTTGAGATACCTCCATACTGACTTCCATAGTGGCTGCACCAATCTGCAATCCCACCAACAGTGCAGCAAGGTCCCCTTTTCCCCACAGCCCCGCCAGCACTTGTTATTTGTTGATTTATTGATGATAGCCATTCTGACTGGAGTGAGGTGGTATCTCATAGTGCTTTTTATTTGCATTTCCCTAATGACCAGTGAGGTTGAACTTTTTTTCATATGCCTGTTGGCCATCTGTATGTCCTCTTTAGAGAAATGTCTCTTCATATCTTCTGCCCATTTTTTAATTGGGTTGTTTGTTTTTTTTGGTGTTGAGTTTCATGAGTGTTTTATAAATTTTGGATTCATATAGTATTTTTTAAATAGTTATTTTCCAAACTAATTCATTTAATTCTAAATACATTTCACCTTTCTGAGATTAGGATATATGACTATCATTGGTTAGAAACTCTTGCCCTATTAGGTGAGTTGGGACAGATTTGACTAGAAAAGTATAGTTGCCCCATAACATTGCCCTGCTGGAGGTTAATAGGTTCGGAGTTAAACAGATATTAGTTGATTAGATGCCTGTACAACCTGACAGAAGTTTTCTCCAAGGGAGAGGGCAATTTAATCGGGTAGCATTAACAGATAAAGTAGCACCAGTATCCACAAGTGTCTTAACAGTTTCCTTTTTTAGAGTGATTTCAATTTCTTCTAAAATGTTAGTAATAAGAAGGCAAAATGCCCTTACAGTCCTTAGAGTAGCCCTGTGCTTGCTTCTGTTCCGTTTTTTTCTTCTAAATCCCATTTCAGTTTTCTCTAATCCATAATGTGAGCTTACTTTTTACAATAAAAACAGACTCCACTACAGGGTTGACCTAGAAAACCTTATTTAGTAATTACGTTGGTTTTCTCTCAGAAACCAGGAGATGCATTAATTGGAATATGTCAGAAAAGCTAGGATCATATGTTCTGACAGTTCATGCAAATTCCTTTGTGACCTCATCAGGGTCCTGGAGAGGGTTGGGGATCTTTAGTAGATTCCTTAGTTCTGTTTTTATACAATTGTTGGTTCTCTCTTCCTGAGGCTAGCTTTTCTCTAAACAGAGCTGTCAGAATTTCTGGTTTTTATTTGTTTGTTTTCCCTGGTCTGATTTAATATTAGTGTCCCCTTGGTCAGCCGGGAGATGCAATAGAGGTGTAGAAAATACAGAGATAGATAGAGATAATGAGATAGAGATAGATACAGGGAGATAGAGAGAGACAGAGAGAGAGATAGGGATAAAGATACAGATGGAGATAGATAGACAAGTAGATAGATAAGGAAAGTGAATCTTGACTACAAAGTAAAGCCTACAGTTGAGAAAAGGAAAAAGGGGTGTTGGCATATTTAGTTGAAAGACAGTGTCCAGCGGGCCGAGTGGTGCGGAGGTTGGGCACTGGCTTGGGAAGCCAGCAGCCCCGGTTCGGGTCCCACATGTGAGGGCCAGTGACACTGCCCTCAAAAACCAAAAAATGAAAGACAGTGTCCAAAATTTTCTTACTAACTTCCTGGAGAGAAGAGCATCTCTCTGTGTTCCATTTCAGAGGCTTCTTTCTATTTGTCAGTTGAGGTAAGCCTCCCGTTTTGTTCTGCTTGATTTTTTTTCAGCCAGCTTTTACTAATTGTGCTCACAAAAAAATTAGATATCAAAAGAGCACCATTTTGACCATCGTAAGCTGATATCACTTTCAGCTAAATATCTCCAATTCTGTGAGTACTTTTAAATAAAGGCTCCCTAGTTAGTAGCTGCAGGGATATTAATATGGTTGGGGTCTGAAGTATAATTTCCTATGTTAACTTAATTTTCATTTGAGATCTGCAGTGCCTGAACAAATTTCTAGTAGTATTATTTAGTGGTTTGAAGTGCGCTGCTTATGGGGTTAGCTCCAAGGGGCTGTCACCGCCCAAATCACTTAAACTCTCTTACCTGTCTTGCTTTCTATTCTCTGTTACAGCCATTAGGACTTGGCTGTTACAGCCATGAGGACTTGGAACGGTAGGCAACCAGCCTTTATGTGCATGTGCCTGGACAAGTCAAATATTTAATTACGATTGCGTTGGAATTCCCCATGGGGCCATCGCACGTTTTGAGGAGTATCCTCAAATACCTCCACAAAGATTCTTAGTCACCTAAGAATACCCAAAATTTGAGCTGGAGGGAGTAAGTACCCCTTATATTTAGAGCTGAATAAGTTCAGACTCACTTAACCAGCAAAAAGTTTTGTTCAGACATGCAGTAAGCAATTCCGGTAGAAAGGACAAAATTGACCACTTTTATCCACCTGTCCTTGAGTTACCTAAATTTTTGTCCTTTGTCTGCGTTTTGTCAAATCTTACTATTTAACGCCACCACAAGAGTAAAACAAAATAAAACAAACAACAATATAAGCTGTTAAAATAAAGTTAGGACCTCCTACCTTAAAAGAGGGAGGTCTAGAATTCCAAGAAAAACTCACCTAAGTTCACCTCTGCAAAGCAGGGAGCAGTGGGGCACAATAGGCCCTTGCTGGGACCTAGGCCTGAATCTGGGCCCACAGGTCTTCCTGGATGGGCTTCTTTGGAATCCTAGAGACAACTAATGTCAAAGAATAACAGCTGAAGAGAAATCTTGTAAGAGTTTATTTGAGCCAAACTGATGACAACTGCTAGGAAGCAAAATCTCAATGGATTGAGAAAATGCTATGGAAAATGGAAGTTTTGCAACAAATTTTATACATTACTATCAAATCCAATGGTGGTAGACTATGGGGTGAGAGAAAGCAAAATGGAGAAATCTCTAGGATTGTATAAAAAGTAAGTTGGAGGGCCAGCCGAGTGGCGCGGTGGCTAAGCGCTGGTTTGGGAAGCCAGCAGCCCCGGTTCAGGTCCTGCATATGAGGGCCAGTGACATTGCCCTCAAAAAAAAAAAAAAAAGTAAATTGGAGCACAGATGCTTCTTTTACATTGATGGGCACAGGATAGTTAATAACATTTTACAGTGCACAGAAATGGCAATCAAGGGATAAGAACAACCTGAGAGACCCCTTAGTTTCCTACTCTGATTTGACAGTTTGTACACTGGGGGTTCTAGAAAAAGGGATTTTTCTGAAATTCCCATAGCATGTATTCTTACATGCAAAAAAGACAATAGGCAGGATCATGAAGGATATGATTACTGGCAGTGAACTTCTTTTAGTCAGGAATTATTATGTACAGACCATCCTATGTGTTTAATTTCCGTGTCTGAGTTTGTGGGGCCTGGCATGCAGGCCTCCCTTGAGTTTGTTAAGTTTAGTATGTAGCCCCTTTTTCATCCACAATACTTGTACCGGTTCATCTTGCCTTCTTCAGGTGTATCTGTGGCTCTTTCATTGACTAGGACTATGACCCTGTGTGTCTTCCACCCCTATCTGTCTCAATATTCATTTCCACCAGTTGGTGTCCAAATGATTTTGCCCATTTTATGCCTATTCCTGTTGTGGCACATTCTCTCTTTCTGTCACAGTGCAGCAAAATTTGTTGAGGATCAAGGGTCATGGAGGGTTCTTGTCACTGCTAAATGAAACTCTTAGATATCTGCTAAAAAAAGGCAGTTCCTGGGCTGGCTGAGTGGTGCGGTGGTTAAGCGCTGGCTTGGGAAGCCAGTGGCCCTGGTAAAGGGTCCCACATAGGAGGCCCAGTGACACTGCCCTCAAAAAAAAAAAGGCAGTTCCCATGAGGGAATAAATTATGTAGCCTGTAAGCTACAAGGATAATATAGATGTTGGCAGGAGTAACAGAGATAAAAGGATGAAAGCTAAAGGGTGTCTGTGATTTAATAGACTCACGGGACCCCTTATGGCAGCAAGCCCTCTTACCACATGAAGGGGAATGCTGCACCTTCCTGCACATGGATGCAAAAGTATGGTCTGCCTGCCAGGGATGGCTGCCCCTGTGGCCTGTGATGATGGTTCCTAGCGGCTTTGGCAATAAAGTGTAGAGAAGGTGGGAAGGGAGGTCTGCTAATGCTTTTGGTGTCAGCTCTAGTGCCATTTTTCTTCACTGACAGGGTGGATCTGCTCTTTGTGCTGGACACTATACCAAACATTTACAGGTCAGTTTGTATTTGGTCTTTTACCATTACAGGGCAATAGCTCTTATCAGAGGCTGAGTCCTGCTGGGTGCTGTAGAGGTTTGTGAGAAGGAAAATGGAACAAGTTCAGGGCCAAGGCATGTACATAGGAAATTAGGGTGTGAGTGCCTGGCTAAGAAGATCAGTGGGTGCAGTGGCATTCCTGTGAGGTCTGAAAGAAGAAAGAGGAGGCCACCAAGGAAGTTCTGCACAAAGAAATTTTCTTTTTCCAAATTGTATCACAGAGGACGAATGCCAAAGAATTAAGCCATGAATGTCACAGTCTCAATTTGTTTAGGGCAACAGGGAAGGAGGGGAACACTGCTACATGCAACCCAGGCTCCCATCACTACTTCTTGCAAGGCCCTACATTTCTGTTGTGGGGCCCATTCAACGTTCCTCCATTGCCAGGGAAACCCAAATTTTTCCATCATTTCTTGAAAATATCATGGGTGAAACAATTGATTTTGTCAACATCCAAAGAGGCATGAACAGACAAATAAGGGTGACTCTACAAGGTGATATATAAAATAACACTCTTTGATATTAATACATAGAAATGTCCATGTATATGACTATAGGTGAGCATGGATGCATGTGTATACTCATGAACCATATCTATCTATCTATCTATCTATCTATCTATCTATCTATCTATCTATCTACCTATCTATCTATCTATCTATGCTGTGTGCATTCATCTATGTTTATATGCATTGAAACTTGAACTTCTTATAAAAAGCATGTGAAGACCAGGTTTTTAAAAACTGCCAGACAATGGACTGGCCGAATGGCGTGTTGGTTAAGAGCTGGTTTGGGAAGCTAGCTCTGAGCATCAGTGCCCCAGTTCAGATCCCACATGAGGGCCAGTGACACTGCCCTCTACCGCTAACGTGAACAACAGCTCGACCTGAAGCCGTGATGTCAAGTCCCTGACGATGGCGTTGGCTGCAGCCCCTGCTGTTGTGGGCTGCCATAAGTTACCATGAGTGGACGGCAGCCAGCATGAGCAGCCGGCAGCTAGCATGAGCTGCCAAGAGCCCCTGTGAATGGCTGTCCAGTGGACGGCAACCGATCTGCCTCACCAAGGAAGTGTGCAATGATAATACCAACATGGGCCAGTGAAGCGATGTCTTCCACAACTAGACTGAAGAACAAAAAGGACAACAACTTGTCTGTTCCTCTTCTTTGATTACCCAAAACTGTTCCCCTCCCCCAAATCCCCAATGAAACCTTTAACAAAAAAACAAACAAACAAAAAAAACCCTGCTGGACAACATAGAGTTGATCAGCAATGTCACTGATGCAGCACAATATGAGGGCCAACACAATCCAATGCAATAGTGTCTCTGCATCCCTCTTGGGACAGAATAGGGGGAAAGAAACACTTGTGTTGGGAGGCAGAGGGCATACACACAGTAGACAGAATGGTTCCAATCAACATGTGCAAGAATGAAAGAAACCCCAAATGAACCAGTTTGTCTATGGTCTTGTCCATAGCAAATGAGAAACCTTTCCCTGAAGAGAACTTTATATATATTTGCTAATGGTTTTGGTGTAAGCTCTAGTGATTATATATATATATATATATATATATATATATATATATATATATATATATATATATATATATATAATTTTATTCCAGCAGAACCAGTTGCCAAAAACTACTTTGTAGCTGGGAAATAACACTACTTTCATCAGTCACAACTTTGCCAGGTCACTCTTATGGATGCTCCATCCTTCACTTCGCCCTCTTGTGATCAACACCACTGCACCGAATGGGTGGGGTGAGAGGCATTCTACTGTACATGCTGCCCATGAGCAGGAGTCAATTGCTCTTCAATTACTGATGTGGGCACAATTCCATCCATCTCATTGCCGCAGAGAAGGTGTGCATCTCTCTGTGCTGCTGACCGGGTGGTGGAGCATATCATCTCATCTGTACTACCAAGTGATGGTCCCGGTGTTCACCAACAGAGGGAGCTTGCATCTCTCGCCTTCTCCTGAGTCCCTATAACTCAGTGTTGTGTGGTGACATGACCCAGCAGGAGGGATACTTGTCAGCATTTCTAGAATTTATTAATGAAAAGAAGGCATGTGTATCTCAGTGAGAAGCAGCTTACAAAGGTGTAACCACAGAGAGTCTCAGACATTTAGTGGGTGCCTGTCTCAGAGGAGGTGGCTTCTTATTTTCAAGCCTCTGTGTTGCTGGAGCTCACAGAAAAACTGAGGTGGGAGGACATTGGAAAGGGGAAGAGGGACAGAGAGAGAGAAAGGAAAACCAGAGGCGGGGCAGGGAGGGGGAAAAGAAAGCAATAGAGAGATAGAGACAGAGAGAGAGAGACAGAGAGAGAAAGAAAGAGAGACAGAGGGAGAGGAGGGAAGGAAACAGGGCAAGACACACAGAATGAGCCTTTTAACATTGTGCTTGTTTCCTGTTGAGCACAGGTCATCTCTGCAAAAACTAAGGCTATAATCCCCTCAACCAGAGACCTTGCCGGTATGTGCAGCTTGGCGCTCAGATATCCCTGTTCCAGAGATAACCTGCATTGGCCCGGATGTATGATGGTGACCTATTTCATGTGAGCTGCCTGTGGTTCAATGTGACAAGTGATACAAGTCTGTAGTTTGAGAGTGGGAAATAATGCTTAGCAAAAAGAGTCCCAATAGATATGGTACCTATGCCCAGGAAAGTATGAGATGCCCTATTCAGAGGACATGTGGGCAGAGAGTCCTTAGGAAAGGCAGAGCTGCTGGTTCAGAGGCATGCTCCTGGTCGCAGGGGCAAGGGGCAAGTCGGTGGGCCTGGCTCACGGCCTCCTCACTTATTGCTGGAGGTTTGGATGAGCAAAGATGGTGTAGCTCTCCCTTCAATCCAAGTTATTTCTGGCGGGCCATGCCGCGAACCTTGCGCATGCGCCATGGACCTTACAGGCGGGGAGGCAGCAAGACGCTTAGCTGAGTAATTTGACCACGTTACTACCGGATCTACTTTATGTACTGTGTGCTCCCAGGTCCTGCCGCTCTGGAGCTGTGCAACTCTGGTACAAGGACACATGGCGAGTGAGGCGTCATACAGGGAAGGTAGGCTGACTCAGACATCCTGAGGTGCTTTTTGTGGTATTTGTGGGAGGGTCCCTCGGGAGGCAGCGTCCTGTGGGCCTCCTGTATAGTGGAGCACCTGCAGGCCACATGAGATAGGATGGCTGGGAGGCCTCTGTCTTCAGGTTGGAGGCGGTGCAGGAGGAGAGGGCCTGGCGGCATGGCAGCAGGCAGTGCTGGTTGTCTCGGACGGACGCCTTGCAGGATGAGGAGGTGTTGACCCACGAGGTAGTAGAGGTTGAGCCGGAGGTTTGGGGCAGTAAGGAGAGGAAACGGAGGACAGGCGGACCAAGTGCAAGCTGCGGTTTCAGAGCAAGCGCCTCAGGCGGGAGTGCTCACAGAACTAGAGTTCGCAGAGAGGCGAGGCCCTCAGAACCTCTGCTTGTGCAACCTTGGCGTGTGTGGACGAGCGGCCAGGCCCCAATGGAGTCACTGGAGGCCCTTCGCTTGGAGGTCGCGCCTTTAAATAATCAAGTCCTACTGTGCCAAGGCTCTTTGGGGATGATTGAAACATATTTCTTTTCTTAGATTTTATTGGGGAATGGGGGGAGGGGAACAGCGCTGGGGACTCTGGAAAGGGGAACACACAAGATGGCGTCCCTTGCTCCTCAGTCCAACGGTGGAGGACGGCCCCCTCAGCCCATGTTGGCGCTTCCCGGATGTAGCAGCCATCCAGGCGGCCCACAGCAGCTCACTGAAAGCGCATGCCAGCCGGCCCTCAACGCGGCCTATGCAGTCGCCATTGTGGCAGCCCAGCTCTAGGTCGAAGTGTTGCTCACGGTGTCAGGTGCAGAGGATGCAGCGTCACTGGTGCTCACATGCAGGATCTGAACCGCGGGGCTCGCTGCACAGAGCCGGTGTCCCAAGCCACCTCCCACCCAACGCACCTCTCAGCAGGCCCTAAAACATTTTTCCTGTGTGTGCTTGCGTGTTGTGGAGTAGTTCGTCAGTAATTAGAAATAGTAATATTTGAGGCTTTTTGTGTGGTCAAAACTCAAGTGGATTTTAATCAAATCTTTGGTTTACTTTTAAGACACCTGATGTTATTCTCCTGGTGAAAATTGGATTAATCAAATCTTCTGTAATTCGGCAACACTTCGCTAAAGAGTATGTTCATGGTATAAACAGAAAGCAGTCACTATTCACACAGTGTGTCTTTATTTAAGGAAGATCCTAGTAGGCCTCACTATGAAACTATAGGAGTGCCTTCCATAGCTACTGGGTTACAGATGCCTCTGAAGTGCAATAGTCATTATTGAAGAAAGTGGTAGTATGGCTGCCTGTTTAAGGATACCAGATGACTTGAGCTTTTGCACCCAAGGCATGAGGGCCTGGTTTATGGCATGGCCTGCTTTTGTTGAAGTGGATAATATCCAGGAGTGTGGGCTCAAAATGGTAGGTCAGTCCTGCAGGCCTGTGAAGCCAACTCCCGCTCCCAATGCCAGAGTTGGTCTGTATGTAACAGCACTGGCTCGTATGAAGTCAAACGTAGAATTTAGATTCAAACCACTATCTCAAATTCCTACTTAATCCTAGATTTTGTAAGTGGGCAGGTATAGAAAGTATTTTCAAGAAAGGAAGGTTTCAAAGAGGTACGTAAGGAAATCAACATTATGACAAATAGATTTCTGTCACAGGTAGTACTAGAAATAAAACTATGAAGAGGTCATTTATTAAGGAAAATCAGTGAGGTTTTACATATCATGGATTCTGTGGAGTAAGAATTCAATAATTAAGGGCCGGCCGAGTGGCACGGTGGTTAAGCGATGGCTTGGGAAGCCAGCGGCCCCGGTTCGGTCCCACATATGAGGACCAGTGACACTGCCCTCCAAAAAAAAAAAAAAAACAATAAAAAAAAACAATTCAATAATTAGAAGAGAGAGAATTAAATAAAATGCTTAATTTGTTGGGAGAGCACAAAGCCAGCTTTTTAGTGTGAGTAGAGAAAAATAGCTAATGTCAGGTAAGCCAGAGGTGAGTAGTATACTATTTTTGAGGGAGTTTGTTGTGTTTTTAAAGACTCATTATCTCTTATTGAGCAAGAATTCAGTTTCTTCTATTTACAATGTATGGATAGGGTAGCCTACCTTTATTATATGGAGAAGTTTGTGGTTTCTATGAGTTATTATAGAAATTTAAATAAAAAGAGCTTCTCACCACATTTGCTTGAGAACTTTTGGCCTCAGTCATGGCGCAGACAACAGAACTGCCTCCATCTGGATAGAGGTGTGTGTAGCTTGAAGCTTCTATCACCTGCATCCATAAGATTTGTGGGTTCTCATTTGTCTCTCATATCAAAAGAGATGGAAAATAAAAATCCCAAGAGGTCATGAGGTTAAGATCATGATCAATAACATCTATTTATAATGTGTAATGTTCCATGCAAAGAACTTCCATTTATTTTCCTAGCCACGTCATTACCACCTTACTCCACAAATTTATCAATTTGAGGACATTCCCTCAGTTTTGAAATACTGTTCTTCACAATAAACAAGGACATTTTCATTTGTAAAATGACAAATTTCAACTCAGGTCCAGCTTCAAACCACCATTGTTTTTCATCATAATTTTGTTTTCAAGCCATTGTCATTTCTGCTTCCCTCCTGTACTCACCCTTATTCCACGGGGTCTTCCCCAACAGGTACAATGATAGTCTGGATAAAAACCAAAGACGTTAATAATCTCTGATCTAAACTGTAGATATTTTACAATTTGCTGATTTTGCTACCATTGTATTTGCTTCATTCCAGTATTAGAAATTTTACAATAGGTTCCTTTGCATGGGATTTCCTTCCCTCAGATATTCACCTTGGATTGATCTCAAGGTCCTTTGCCTAGATAAAATACCTTTGAAAGGCCTTCTGTACTGCTCCTGTTTTGATAGCACATTTTCTACATCTGTCAACAGTTAATATCTTGGAAGCAAGTTTTACCAGTTAACATTTCACTTTTTTATTTGGTGCCTGTACCTTGTAAGCATCATGAGGGTAGAAGAAATTATATGCTTTTTAAACTATCATATCTTAGTACAGCATCAAATCATGTTTAGGTACTCGATGTTTTATGACTATATAAGATTCCTTATTGCTACTGCGTTTCCTGACAGATGATGATGATGAATAAACTGTGAGAAGTACATTTCTTTTACAGACTATTGAATAGACTCCTAAATAAATGTGATTTTTAAAATTTTTTTAAAGCCATTTGAATACCATTCTCTAGAAAAGGAAATATTTGATTCTTCCCAAATGACACTTTTCGACAAGACTTACAATCTTTCTGTGTCTCCCACTGCTTAGGTAATCAGGTCCATAGATATCACTACTTCTTATTATGGTCACACGTTATTTTTCTGTTCTCATGTCGTCTGTATCACTCTTACCAAAATTTCTACCCAAAAGTAGAACTGCTTGAATAGTATTTCTGAATATCTGTTTATATGTTCTTATTATCTCTGTATAAACTACTTTGTTTTCAAAATGTTAAGCAACTCCTTCTAATAAGAAGATAAAGTTGGCTCTTTGTTCTTTATGTTTCTACTGCTCACTATACAGATGTCTATTCAGAACAGTGAGAAAATTATATTGTACTCAATCATTACATTGTACTGTGGTGGGTATTTTAACAGTCAGTACAAGGCCTGTTTTGTCTCTGTGCAGTATCAGATTGGGATTCCACACTTGTATGGCTAATTTGTCCCCCTTGATTTTAAGTTTCTTAATATTGATATCCAGACTCTTATTATCTTTCAGTCTTCTGGACTTGACAAATTTGTGGCTAATTATTTGTTTAAAAAGTATTGATGTGAAGTCATATCCTTTCTCCTTCAGGGATAGTAATCTCTGCCATACCTGTCAATTTCAAATGGCTTTTTTTTTTTTGCTTTCTCATTCTTTTTTTTTTTTGCCTTAAGTTTCTTTCTAGCCATTTTTGTTTTCTTAAATTGTACCTGTCTTATAATCTAAATAGGATTCTCTCTAAAATATACCTCATTATCTGCCAGATTGAGGTTTAGGAAAAGGCCATAATGATTACATACTGCTAGACATGTGTTTTTAATGGCAAAAAAATTATTTTTGTAATCTCAGGACAAATAATAATTATACCTCAAAAGTGTAGGACTTTATTTTTCAAAAGTAGTCAGTTTATATTTGTTAAATTAGTTTCTGTTTGTATTCCAAAACCCAACTCAATCCAAGAATCATAACCTCATGTTCTTCCCATTGTTTCAAAGATATTTGTGGTAATTTCTCGATCTCTAAATTTTCTGAAGGAAAACATTCCTGCCTTAGTAGTTTGGAATCTTAAGATCACAAATAAAAATGACATCTTTTTATTACATGATCTTGATATTATTTGTATGTGTGTATATATATATATGTGTATATATATACACACACACATACATGATAATCATAATCACTATATCTGTGGGTTACATGTGGAAGTAACTTTTCTTATTGTGATAGGGACACTTAACATGATATCTACACTCTGAAATATTCAAGAATATAGTACAGGATTTTTAGCTGCATACATTATGTTATTCAGATCTCCAGAAGTTATTCATCCTCTATGAATGAAACTTTATATTCATTTGATAGATTTTACAAATACGAGGGGTGCCAAAAAACCTTTTCCTGTCTGATTCCTGTGGCTAGAACTTCCAGAACTTTTAAATAGAAGTGGTGAAAGCAGGCAGCCTTGTCTTGTTCCTGATCTTAAGGGGAAAGCTTTCAGCCTTTCCCTATTCAGTATGATGTTTGCTGTGGGCTTATCATATATGGCCTTTATTATGTTGAGATATGATCCCACTATTCCCACTTTGTTAAGAGTCTTTATCATAAATGGCTGCTGGATTTTGTCAAATGCCTTTTCTGCATCTATTGATATGATCATATGATTTTCATTTTGCATTTTGTTAATGTGATGTATTACATTACTTGATTTGCGGATATTGAACCAGCCTTGCATACCAGGAATGAGTTCCACTTGATGGTGGTGTGTGATCATTTTAATGAGATGCTGAATTCGGTTTGCTAGTATTCTGAGAATTTTTGCATCTGTGTTCATTAGGGCTATCGGCCTGTAGTTTTCCTTTTTTGTAATATCTGTGTCTGACTTAGGAATCAGGGTGATAGTGGCTTCATGAAAAGAGTCTGGGAGCCTTCCCTCTTTGGCTATTTTTTGGAGTAGTTTGAGGAGAATAGCCACTAATTCATTTTTGAATGTTTTGTAAAATTCACTTGTTTAGTCATCTGGTCCAGGGATTTTGTTTGTTGGAAGATTGTTGATTACAGATTTAATTTCTTTGGCAAGCATCAGTCTGCTCAGAGTTTCTGTTCTTTTTGGTTCAGACTTGGTAGATTGTATGCTTCTAGAAATTTATCCATTTCTTCCAGAGTGTCGAATTTGTTAGCAGATAGTTGGTCATAGTATTTGCTTAAAATTTTCTGTGTTTCTGTGGTATCTGTTTCACTTCTTCTCTTTCATTTCTGATTTTATTTATTTGGGTCCTCTCTCTCTCTTTCTGGGTGAGTCGCGCTAAGGGTTTTTCGATTTTGTTTATCTTTTCAACAAACCACTGTTGGTTTCATTGATCTTTTGTATTGTTTCTTTGTTCTCTATTTCATTTATTTCTGCTCTGGTCTTTATTGTTTCCTTCCTTATAGTCCCTTTAAGCTTGTTTGCTGTTGTTGTTTTTTTCAAGTTCCCTTAGGTGTAAACAGAGCCTATTGATTTCAGATTTTTCTTCCTTCTTTAGGTAGGCCTGCCCTGCTATGACTTCCCCCTTAGGACTGCTTTTGCTGCATCCCAGAGATTTGGGGTCGTGGTGTTTTCATTTTCGTTTGTCTTGAGGTATCGTTTGATTTTCTCCTTGGTCTCATTCTTGACCCACTCACTATTTAATAAGATGTTATTTAGCCTCCATGTATCTGTAAGCTTTCCCAATTTCTTCTTATAATTGATTTCTAGTTTCATAGCATTGTGGTCAGAGAAGACACTAGAAATGATTTCAATCTTCTTAATTTTGTTGAGACTTGTTTTGTGGCCTAACATGTGGTCTATCTTGGAGAATGTTCCATGTGCACTTGAGAAGGATGTATATTCTGTAGCTTTGTGGTAAAATGTCCTAAAAATATCAATTAAATCCAGCTGATGTAAAGTGTCATTGAAGGCCACTATGTCCGTGTTGATTATCTGTCTGAAGGATTTCTGTATTGGTGACAACGGAGTGTTGAAGTCCCCTACCATGATAGTGTTACTGTTGATCTCTGTCTCTATGTCTGTCAAAATCTGTTTTATGTATTTAGGAGCTCCTATATTGGGTGCATAAATGTTTACTAGGGTTATATCCTCTTGTTGAATCGATCCCTTTATTATTATGTAGTGCGCTTCTTTGTTTTTTATCGTAGTCTTCATTTTAAAGTATGTTTTGTCCAAAATAATTATTGCCACTCCAGCTTTTTCTCATTTCCATTTGCATGAAATAATCGTATTCCATCCCTTTACTTTCAGTCTGTGTGTGTCTTATGATCTGAGATGAGTCTCTTGTAGACAGCATATGCATGGTACTGTTTTCTTATCCACTCAGCCACTCTGTGTCTTTTGATTGGAGCATTTAGCCCATGCACGTTTAAAGTAATTACTGATAGGTGCGTATTTATTGATATTTTGTTATTTGTATTTCTTGTCTTCCTGGGTGAGCTTGTTTTCCCCTTTCTTTTCTTTAAAAAAAGCCCTTTTCGGCCAGCCAAGTGGTTCGGTGGTTAAGCGCTGGCTTGGGAAGCCAGCGGCCCTGCTTCAGGTCCCATAAATGAGGGCCTGTGACACTGCCCTCAAAAAAAAAAAAAAAAGTCCTTTTAACATTTCCTGCAATCCTGGCTTGGTGGTAATGAAGTCTTTAAGCTTATTCTTTTCTGAGAAGCTCTTTTTCTCTCCTTCAATTTTGAGGCTCTTTATCTCTCCTTCAATTTTAAGTGATAGCCGTACTGGGTAGAGCAATCTAGTTGTAGACCTTTCTTTTGTGTCACTTTGAATATCTTCTGCCACTCCCTTCTGGCCTGCAGAGTTCGGAAGGAAAGTCAGCTGTTAGTCTTATAGGAGTTCCTTTGTATGTAACCTGCTGTCTTTCTCTTGCTGCTTTTAGGATTCTGTCTTTGTCTTTAAGCTTTGCCATTTTAACTAGGATGTGTCTTTGTGTGGGCCTGTTTGGAGTCAGCCTGATTGTAACTCTCTGCACGTCCTGGGCTTTTATGTCAATTTCCTTCACCAGGGTAGGGTAGGTTTCAGTCATTATTTCTTTAAATACATTCTCAATCCCTTGCTTCTTTTCTTCTTCTGATTTTCCTATGACATAAGGGTTGTTGCGTTTCTGGTTGTCCCAGAGCTCTCTTAAACTATTTTCATTCCTTTTTCTTTTTTCTTTTTGTTGTTCCAGCTGAGTGATTTCTGCTATTTTGTCTTCCAATTCGCTGATCCGCTCCTCCGCTCGTCTGCTTCATCTATTCTACTGGTGAATCTTTCGAGTCTGTTCTTCATTTCAGTTATTGTATTCTTTAGTTCTAACTGGCTGCTTTTTATGGTTTCCCTATCCTTCTTTATGTCCTCGCTAAGTTTCTTAAACATTCGTATCATCAGTGTTCTAAACTCTGTCTCTGAGAGTTTGGATACCTCTGTTTCATTTAGTTCCATTTCTAGAGGTTTCTTCTGATCTTTTACTTGGGACATGTTTCTTTGTTTTTTCATTCTGACAGTTGTTCCGTGAATGCTTCGATGTATTAGGTAGATCACCTAGAAAGAAGAGCAAAGAAAAGGAGAGAAAAAAAAAAAAGAGGTGTGGAGGCTCTCCATCCTCTTTAATCCGCAGACCACTTGCTGAGGCTTGCAGTATGCTTTCCACAATTTGCTGCTGTGTGCTCTGGAACCGTGCTCACTACCAGAAAAAAAAATCTTCACAGGTTTTTGCAGGTTGTCCGCTACTGCAAAAAAACCCCTCTGTTGCTTGTCGAGATGGGGGCCAGGCACCGGGGGCTCAGGGCGCCTTGGGCAACACAGCTCTAGGTGGGTGGGCCAGGCCCCCAAGGCACCACTTGATGTGGTCAGTGGCCCCCACCAAGTAAGAGCAGCATGCACTCTGCACCAGCAATCAGGCCCCACAAACTCGACAGGAGAGCCTCGATCGGATCACGCAGGTGCACCACTCTCTGCTAAACACTCTCAGGAAAACTCCCCGTCTCAGCCCCTTCCAATCTCAGCCCGCAGATCAGGCTAAGCAGCCCAACAGCCAATCCCCAGCCTTGCAACTCGGCACAAACAGTGCGGAGAGCGGGGACTGAAGGGGTCTCACGCACTCCTGCATCTCAGTGAGCAGACTGATGGAGCTGGAGGGCACCTGGCCGGCGTTTCCCTGGCAATGCAGCACAAGCAGGGCGGAGGGTGGGAATCCAAGGCCTCATACGCACGCTCGCAGGCACACTCACACGCCTGCGCCAAATTCACCAGACCAGTGGGATCCCGGATCTGACCCGCTGTGGAAGGGCCCAACCATGGAAAAATGGCACCCTCCTGTACACCACTCGTGTGCAAGCTCCGCATCAGTGGAACAATGATCAACAAACCTCCAGCTTCTGCACCAAAGGTGCTCAGTTCAGTCCTTTCCCACAGGCTCCTGGGCCCAGCTCACACAGCTACTCCCTCCAACAGGAACTGGGTGAGTGCACACCGATGAGCGAACCTGTGCGCCGGCCTCCACTGGTTCTCCAGCCACCCCCAGCCTCCACGAGCCGAGCAATGAGTCCTCACAAATTTCTACTGCCCACTATCGTGGAACTCCTCTCCCTGGCAAAACAACTCTAGGCTAGTGAGCTTGGTGTTGGGCTGGAGGTTCTCTCCCCCAACCGGAGAAGCCTCCCAACACAGCTGGGGCATCCCTCACGGGGCTCGGCCTCTCTCATCTGCACCCCTCCTACCAGACTTGACGTGGCCTCCTCTGTAGGTCTTTCGTTTAGAGGTTGTGTTCATCTAATGTTCAGGGGACTTCCGAGGTTAAATGTTGTATAAATTCTTTGTAATTCTGATGTGATCCTGGGGGGCCGTTTGGAAAGCGTCCGTCTATAATGCCATCTTACGGGAACCTCCAAAATTTTTTCAGAATTGTACTTTCTTTTTTTTATTTTTTATTTTTTTATTTTTTATTTTTTTAAATTTTATTTTATTTTTAATTAGTTTCAAGTGTACAACACAGTTCAATAGTTATACATTTTACCCCTCAAAGTGACAGCCCCCCACCCCCAATACACCACCCCACTCCCCTCCATATCATATATATCTACTACTCTTCCTCTGACTCTCTTCCACAGTATAATCCACATCCTGTGACTATCTATATATATTCAATTACAGTAGGTATACCACCTCCGCTTTAGTAATACAGTGCAGTGCTCAAACCTCTACTCCATCCATGAAATGGTCTCCCTAACAAGACCTATGATCATCTGAGATTCCACAGAATATTTACAACATTATTAATTATATTCCCCAAACTGTTTTTCCTATCCCAGTAGCAATATTGTAATTGCCTATTGTTTCTGTCTAATCCCTTCCCCTTCTCCCTCATCCCCATTCCTCTCCCAATTAGCAACCCTGATTTTTCCTCTATATCTATGAGACAGTTTCTGTTTACTTTGCTCATTCATACAGTTTTTCAGATTCCACATATGAGTGAGATCATATGGTATTTGTCTTTCTCTGACTGACTTATTTTACTTAACATAATAGTCTCTAGGTCCATCCATATCATTGCAAATGGTACGAGTTCATTCTTCTTTATAGCTGCATAATACTCCATTGTATAAATATACCACAGTTTCTTAATCCAGTCATCTACTGATGGGCATTTTGGTTGTTTCCAAGTCTTAGCTATTGTAAATTGTGCTGCTATGAACATAGGGGTGCATAACTTTTTTTGAATAAGTGTCTTGGTTTTTTCAGGATAAATACCTAGGAGTGGAATTGCTGGGTCAAACGGTAGCTCTATTTCCAGTTCTTTGAGATACCTCCATACTGACTTCCATAGTGGCTGCACGAATCTGCAGTCCCATCAACAGTGCAGCAGGGTCCCCGTTTCCCCACAGCCCCGCCAGCACTTGTTGTTTGTTGATTTGTTGATGATAGCCATTCTGACTGGAGTGAGGTGGTATCTCATGGTGGTTATTATTTGCATTTCCCTAATGACCAGTGAGGTTGAACTTTTTTTCATATGCCTGTTGGCCATCTGTATGCCCTCTTTAGGGAAATGTCTCTTCATTTATCTTCTGCCCACTTTTTAATTGGGTTGTTTGTTTTTTTGGAGTTGAGTTTCATGAGTGTTTTATAAATTTTGGATATTAACCCCTTATCAGATATATCGTTGGCAAATATATTCTCCCATTCAGTAGGCTTCTTTTTGTTTTATTAATGGTTTCCTTTGTTGTGAAAAAACTTCTAAGTCTGATATAATCCCATATGTTCATTTTTTTCTTTTACTTCCCTTGCCCGTAGGGATGTATCAGTAAAAATATTGCTCCGGGTAATGTCTGCAAATGTACTCCCTATATTTTCTTTTAGGAGTTTTATGGTTTCAGGTCTTACATTTAAGTCTTTAATCCATTTTGAATTTGTTCTTGTATAAGGCGTAAGGAGATGATCCAGCTTCATTTTTTTGCATGTGTCAGTCCAATTTTTCCAACACCATTTATTGAATAGACTATCTTTACTCCAGTGTAAATTCATGCTTCCCTTGTCATAGATTAACTGTCCGTAAATGCTTGGATTTATTTCTGGGCTCTCTGTTCTGTTCCACTGATCGATGTGCCTGTTTCTATGCCAATACCAAACTGTCTTGATTACTGTGGCTTTGTAGTAGGCTTTGATGTCTGGTAGTGTGATCCCCCCGACTTTGTTTTTATTTCTCAGGATTGCCGAGGCTATTCTGGGTCTTTTATGATTCCAGATAAATTTTAGGATTATATTTTCTATTTCTGTGAAAATGCCGTTGGTCGTTTGATAGGAATTGCATTGAATCTATATATTGCTTTAGGCAGTATGGACATTTTAACTATTTTAATTCTTCCTATCCATGAGCAAGGTAGGTGTTTCCATTTATTTGTATCTTCTTTGATTTCTTTCTTCAGTGTCTTATAATTTTCTGAGTACAGATCTTTCACTTCTTTGGTTAAATTTATTCCTAGGTATTTTATAGTTCTTGACGCAATTGTAAATGGGACAGTTTTCTTCATTTCGCTTTCCATTAGTTTATTATTGGTATATGCAAATGCCGCTGATTTCTGAACATTGAGTTTATATCCTGCTACTTTACTGAATCCGTCTATGAGTTCCAATAGTTTTTTGATGGAGTCTTTGGGGTTCTCTATATACAGTATCATGTCATCTGCATATAACGACAATTTTAGTTCTTCCTTGCCAATTTGGATGCCTTTTATTTCTTTTTGTTGTCTGATTGCTGTGGCTAGAACTTCCAGCACTATGTTGAATAAAAGAGGAGAAAGTGGACAGCCTTGTCTTGTTCCTGATCTTAAGGGGAATGGTTTTAGCTTTTCCCCATTGAGTATGATGTTAGCTGTAGGTTTATCATATATGGCTTTTATTATGTTGAGATATGATCCCTGTATTCCCACTTTGCTAAGGGTTTTTAACATAAATGGCTGTTGGATTTTGTCAAATGCTTTTTCTGCATCTATTGAAATGACCATGTGATCTTTATCCTTCATTTTGTTGATGTGGTGTATCACATTCATTGATTTACGGATGTTGAACCAGCCTTGCGCACTAGGGATGAATCCCACTTGATCATGATGTATGATCTTCTTAATATATTGCTGAATTCTGTTTGCTAATATTTTATTGAGAATTTTTGCATCTATATTCATCAGGGAGATTGGCCTGTAGATTTCCTTTTTTGTGCTGTCTTTATCTGGTTTTGGAATCAGGGTGATAGTGGCTTCGTAAAAAGAGTTTGGGAGCCTTCCCTCCTTCTGGATTTTTTGGAATAGTTTGAGAAGAATAGGTGATAGTTCTTTTTTGAATGTTTGATAAAATTCACTTGTGAAGCCGTCTGGTCCAGGGCTTTTGTTTTTTGGGAGCTTGTCAATTACTGATTCAATTTCCTTGGTAGTAATCAGGGTATTTAGATTTTCTGTTTCTTCTTGCGTTAGCTTTGGAAGGTTGTATGCTTCTAGAAAATTATCCATTTCTTCCAGATTGTCAAATTTGTTGGCATATAGTTGCTCATAGTAATTTCTTAGAATTTTTTGTATTTCTGTGATGTCTGTAGTCATTTCCCCTCTTTCGTTCCTGATTTTGCTAATTTGAGTCCTCTCTCTTTTTTTTTTTTTGATGAGCCTGGCTAGAGGTTTGTCAATTTTGTTTATCTTCTCAAGAAACCAGCTCTCGGTTTCATTGATCTTTTCAATTGTTTTTCTGTTCTCTATATTGTTTATTTCCATTCTGGTCTTTATTATCTCCTTTCTTGTACTCCCCTTGGGCCTCTTTTGCTGTTCTTTTTCCAGTTCCCTTAGGTGTAAGGATAACCTGTTGATTTGAGATTTTTCTTCCTTCTTTAGGTAGGCTTGCACTGCTATAAACTTCCCTCTTAGGACTGCTTTCTCAGCATCCCAGAGATTTTGGGTCATGGTGTTTTCATTATCGTTTGTCTCGAGGTATCTTTTGATTTCCTCCTTGATCTCATTTGTGACCCACTCACTATTTAATAGCATATTGTTTAGCCTCCATTTATTTGTCAGCTTCCTGGATTTCTTCTTATAATTGATTTCTAGTTTCATAGCATTGTGGTCAGAGAATACAGTTGAAATGATTTCAATCTTCTTAAACTTATTGAGACTTGTTTTGTGGCCTAACATGTGGTCTATCATAGAAAATGTTCCATGTGCACTTGAAAAGAACGTATATTCTGTAGCTTTGGGATGAAATGCTCTGAAAATGTCTGTTAAATCCAGCTGGTCTAATGTGTCATTTAAGGTCGCTGTTTCCACATTGATTTCCTGTCTGGAGGATCTGTCCATTAGTGACAGCGGGGTGTTGAAGTCCCCTACTATGATAGTGTTACTGTTGATCTCTGTCTTTATGTCTGACAATATCTGTTTTATATATTTAGGGGCTCCTATGTTAGGTGCATAGATGTTTACTAGAGTTATGTCCTCTTGTTGGATCGATCCCTTCATTACTATGAAGTGTCCTTCTTTGTCCTTTGTTATATTCTTCAATTTAAAGTCCATTTTATCGGATATAAGTATCACTACTCCAGCTTTTTTCTCAGTACCATTTGCATGAACTATTTTACTCCATCCCTTTACTTTCAGCCTGTATGAGTCTTTGGATCTGAGATGAGTCTCTTGTATACAGCATATGCTGGGGTCTTGCTTTCTTATCCATTCAGCCACCCTATGTCTTTTGATTGGAGCATTTAATCCATTTACATTTAATGTGATTATTGATAGGTATGTATTTATTGCCATTTTGTTATTTGTGTTCGTAGTCTTTCATAGGTTGTTTTTCTCTTCTACTTAAAGAAGCCCTTTTAGCATTTGCTGCAAAGCTGGCTTGGTGGTAATGAATTCCCTTAACTTACTCTTTTCTGCAAAGCTCCTTATCTCACCTTCGATTTTAAATGATAACCTTGCTGGATACAGCAATCTTGGTTGTAGGCCTTTATTTTTCATCACTTTGAAAACCTCTTGCCACTCCCTTCTGGCCTGCAAATTTCTGTAGAAAAGTCAGCTGATAATCTTATGGGGGTACCCTTGTAAGTAACTTGCTGCCTTTCCCTTGCTGCTTTAAGGATTCTGTCTTTGTCCTTAACCCTTGCCATTTTCGCTATAATGTGTCTTGGAGTGGGCCTGTTTGGAATCATCCTGGTTGGAACTCTCTGCACTTCCTGAGTTTGTATTTCGATGTCCTTTGCCAGTTTAGGGAAGTTTTCAGACATTATTACTTCAAATATATTCTCAATCGCTTGCTCCCTCTCTTCTCCTTCTGGTACTCCAATGACCCTTGGGTTATTGCGTTTGATGTTGTCTCCCAGCTCTCTTAAACTATTTTCCATTTTTTTCATTCTTTTTTCTTTTTGTTGTTCCACATGGGTGATCTCTGCTATTTTGTCTTCTAAGTCACTGATTCGATTTTCTGCTTCATCCAATCTGCTAGTGATTCCATCAAGTTTGTTATTTAATTCAGTAATTGTATTCTTAAGTTCTAGCTGGTTGCTTTTCATGATTTCTCTATCCTTCTTTATATTTTCATTAATTTCCTTGAACATTCTAATAATCAGTGTTCTGAACTCTGTCTCCGATAGGTTGGTTACCTCTATTTCCTCTATTTCCACTGATTCAGGAAGTTTCTTCTGTTCTTTTATTTGGGTTGTGTTTCTTTGTCTCCCCATACTGGCTTACTCTTTGTGTTTGCTTCAATATAACAGATAGATCCCCCAGATTTGTCAGTCTTTTCTGGGTGAACTTATATGGTGTGTGTCCTTTATATTTGGATTACTCAGTCTCCCTATTCTCCTGTGCTTGTATCTGAGGTGTTCCTTGTGTTGTGCATCCTCACTTGTTGAAGTTTTAGTTTTGATTACTTTTGGTTTGTCAGTAGGTGAGATTGACTCCCAGATTGATTAGCTGTGAGAATCAGCAGCATCTGCAGTTTATGAGCTGCTGTAAGAGGATTGACCCCTCTGATGAAACTTGGACCCTATGGGTCCTAGTACCTGTAGCAACTTCCTTTTGGGTGTGACTCTGTTATGTCAAACCCAGAAATGCTCTGGTTTTATCTAAAGTTGGCCCCCGGGTATGATGATTCTTGTGACTGTTTGTTTGGACCCACTGCTGCAGAGTGATTTTAGAGCATAACAGATCAACAAGAACAACCTCTGCAGCCACCAAAGGAAACCAAATGCTCGCACAAGTTAAAAAAAACAACCATCAAACTACAGTCAACTTGTACAGAAATATCAATCATACTAATGAAGAAAACAAACAGAAACAAAACAAAAACCACACTCAATAATAACAGAATAGGAAACAAAATAAAATACAATATCCTAAAATAAAAAATAGAATAAACATGAGAAACCGATTAGCTATACCTAAAAAATAATAAAATAAAAAATAAAAATAAACTAAAATAATAATAAAAAAAGTAAGAAAAATTAAAAAAATAAAATTTGCAGAAAAAAGGAAAAGAGGAAAAGTATAGCAGTGAGAAGAATGAATAAAATAAGAGAGAAAGTGAGGGTGGGGAAAAAAGAAAAAGAAAAGAAAGAAAAAGAAAAAAGGAAAAAATATATATATATATTTGTCTACACACCCATATATATGGACATATATTCACCTATATACACCTATATATATGCCTATATTAATAACTACAATATGATTAGAATGAAATAGAAATAAAAACCAAAAACAATCAAGATAAACAGCCAATAAAGGGAAAACAAAACAGAATAAAACCAAACAAACCAAAAATACCCGTGCCGGTCTAGGCTAAAGTCCACCAAGCTCTCTTCAGTTTGTCTGCTGTACAAAAATTCCTGTGCGTCTTGTGGGAACAGTAGGCCACCTGATGCCTAGCATGATCCTGGCACTGCAGGTTTGCTGTACTTGAGTGTGGTTGTGACGTGTGATTGGTGGTTTTTACAAAGTCACTGTCTTTTTGCTTTTGCCTGTCCCAAGGCAGGCTGCACCCCCAAAGGCTCAATGAGTGTCTCTGGGCACCCTTTGGGTTGACAGCATGGAGAATTAAAGAATTCCTCACTACCAAAAGCCTGCTGTTAAGAATCTGTTAATTAGTGCCTCAGCAGGTGAACCTGCCCTGCCTCCCAAGCCTTGCATAAAGGTGGGGGCGGGGTAGGTAGTCTCACTAGGCAGCCTTTACTGGGTGGAAATTCTCAACCCCCTGCAGGTAAGGATATCTTCCTAGTCTGCCCCTATTGCTTCCTTCAGGAGTCAGTTTAAGACTGTCTTGGCGGGGGCCAAAGTTTGTGTGAGTGGGTGAGTTATTGGGTTTTTTTTGCTTTCTGTTCAAGAGTAGAAAAAGGAAAAGAAAAAAAATAAAAATAAAAAACAAAAATAAACAAAGCCACATTTCCAACACTGTTTTAAGCTAAAGCCTTTGCCTCTTATGCTCCAGTGGAGTTCCTGCTGCTCTCCCAAAGGGTCTGCCGGGATTTAGGGAATTGCGCGCACCCTACCATGTGGCTCAGATCCCCGCTCCACATCTCTCGGGGACCTGCGTCTCCACCCGGTGCGCTGCGTGTCCGAGTGAGTCTTCTTTTTCCCCTGCTCCCCGGTTTAAGGCTTCTGCCTCGGAGCCTGCGCGCGCCTGCGCGGTGCTCCTGCTGCGCTCCTGGAGGGACTGCTGCCGGGGTTTAGGGGACTGAGCGCACCTTTCCATGCGGCTCCGATCCCCGCTCCATCTCTCGGAGACCTGCGTCTCCGCCCAGCGCACGCTGCTTCTCCGCGCGTGAGTCCTCCTTTTCCCCTGCTCCCGGGTTTCAGGCTTCTGCGCTCCGCGGGACCCGGTGGGCACAGAGACTGATCCCTGAACAGGGAGGGTGCAGGGGTTGATCTTGCCCTGTCGCTGCGGGGCTCTGCACCCTGCTTCCTGGGGACCCGGTGAGCCGCGGGTGCAGCTCGTACCTCTGCACAGTCGTCTCCTCTCTCTCTCCTCCCGCACTTGTCCGGCCTGAGGCTTCTGCCTCAGACTGCAAACCACCGCGCTCTTGCTGAACTCTAGGTGGGCGGCGGGCCTCAGGGAGCGAGCCGGGGCAACACGCACTGTGACTCAGCAGCCGCGGGTGCGGGCTGCACCTCACTCGTCTTGCTGCCTTCTTCCCCTACTCGCCCGGCCTGCCCGCCTTCCAGCAATCCTTGTGTGGAACTCTTAGTTGCTCTGTGTGATGAGTAGATGTCTCTTTGAAGCTTATTAGAAGTTCAAATTGTGGATATTTCCAGAGGAGGTTTCATGGAGCCCTCCTCACAGCTGCCATCTTGCCCTTCTCCCAGAGTTGTACTTTCTTAAGTCATCTATTACCTCATTTCCCAAATCACTGTCAAAATACTGCACGAAAGATTTCTTATACTTTTTTCATTTCTTTCTATTGTTAATGTGTTCCTCAGTAGAGTTGTATATGTGTGTTCTGTCATTTCTTTTTACATGCCCTTTTGGTATGTAACTAGTAAAGGTATACAATGATTGTTTACTTTATGCAAAACATCTAAAGCATTGCCATTTTTTAAAAGTACAGTTTCCAATGTTTTGACTAGTGCCTAAAGAAGTAAGGTTAGAAACAAAACTCAGTCCCCTACTTAACAGAAAAGTAATTAAAATATTGCCACACCATATTTTAATTTATTTTTTGATCCCTGAATTATGTTTTAGGTGCTGTGCTCTGGGTATATCACTTAACCTCACTATAATCGTATCTGATAATACCACTAACTCCTTTTTCTGATTGGGTGTATTTAACAGGTTCAGTAGTTTATCCAGTTTCTACTGTAATTGAATATATATAGATAGTCATGGGATGTGGATTATACTGTGGAAGATAGTCAGAGGAAGAGTAATAGATATAAATGATATGGAGGGGACTGGGGTGGCAAATTGGGGGTGGGGGTTATCACTTTGAGGGGTGAAATGTATAACTATTGCACTGTGTTGTACACCTGAAGCTAATTAAAATAAAATAATAATAAAAAAATAAAAATAAATTAAAAAAAAAAAACCATTGAGGAAAAGCAATAACCTAGTGATAGGAGACCAGGCTTAACTATCTTTTCTAACACTCTTGGTGGTTCGGAATGGGAGAGAAGCACGGAGGGTAGTTTTACCTTATAAACATTAATGTACTTTAATGATCTCTTCCCAATTTAGGTTCCTTTGATCTATTGATTTATACACACAAAGATTTGGTTTACCTGAAAAGTGGTCAGAGTCGGGACCACAGTTCATTACCAACTCTGAGCAGGTCCGTCTCCATTCATTCACTACTACAATCCACAATGTAAACAGCCTGTTGGCCTACAAACTCCGGATCAGTGACTGAGCAGGACAGGAAAACAACAATGCAGTTCTCCAGTGCACTTTTCCCGAAACCAAGTCAACGACAGTTCGTGTTTTATTTCGTTTGGTACTTTGTAGATGGGGAAACTTAACATACTTTACTGAACTGTGGATAGCTGTCCCGTTTTTTGGTCCCTGTTTGACCTTCCAGAGGGCTAACATGATTTTTTTGCACACTGTTCAAAAGGGAAGCTTAGGATTAAATCAGCACTGTAATGGCAATTCCTTGGAAGGGGGTAGATGTAGATGGAGAAACTTTTCCTGTACAGCTAAATGTCTTCCTAAATCAGACCCTTTGGTAAAATAGCTTGACTCAGAATGTAGGTAGGAAGATACTTAAATATGAGAGAGCAGGAGAAGTCTGAATATTCAGAATCTTTGTTTAGGTCCTAAAGTAACTGATAATCCATAAATAAAATATTGATACTAAAAAAAAATTATTGTATTAATTGGCACACACATTATATATTGTAGACATTTGTGTTTCTCGTCAAAATGATTTTAACAACTGCTCTAAAACTCTAGTTAAGTGTCTTATTTGCATAGCAAGAGTAATACTTCATGTTATATTTCGTTTTGTTTTTCCTTTTTCATCTACCACAAATGCCTGACATCATCCTATTTGATTACGTGAAAATGTGGTTTATTCCCCGCAGGTCTCCTTTTACTGTCAACATTAGATGTTTCTGGATATTCTTCCCAACAAATCTCATTGTGTATTGTTTTTCTCCTTTTTATTTTGCCACACTGCTCTTAACCCAACGCTTCTGCAAAATGATTTTATCTCAGCCTAGAATAGGTTCCCTAAGTAATATATGTAATGTTACAGTCCATTTTCAAATCCTGCTCAAAATCATCTCAGTAAATGTTTTACCACATGTCCTTTTAAGAGTTTGTTTTTCTTCAGAAGAAAGTACGAATGTCTGGTACAGATCACTGGATTCGAATGTCAGCTTTTATGCCTAAAATTGTGGGCAAGTTTTAAAGTCTTTTTAAAATGTTATTTATTTACTTATTTTTAATTTAAGCATGAAGTTTTTTTTTTTTTTTTGAGGGCAGTGTCACTGGCCCTCTTATGTGGGACCCGAATCGGGGCCGCTGGCTTCCCAAGCCAGCGCTTAACCACCGCGCCACTCGGCCTGCCCCAAGCATGAAGTTTTATATCTTGTTTCTTCTTTTGCAAAAGGGACATAATAATAATACAGTTAGTTATTGGGTTCTAAAAATTAACTGAATATATGTATATTTAGATTTTGTATGCAAGTGGCTGAACCTGATGTTTATTTGGAAAACGACAGTCAGTGTTTTGTGTATTACTCTTTTGGAATCACTGGTGGGTTTTCTCATACCTTTTACAGAACCTGCAGTAAAACATTATATTCTTGTCTGCTTTCTCAGTGATGTCTTTTTACTGGCTAGTGTATTAATTCTTTATTTGTATTAATTACCAATTGATTATAAGATACCATTCAATTATTTATATTATTTATAGTATTGTTAGTAAATTAATTAATAAACTTATTTCACCAAAGAGATGTAAATTAAAACAAAGGGGACGTTCACCTGTTCAAAATGAAAAACGGAAGTAATATATAATGTTGTCAGAGCCATGGCAAACCTGATGTCTTTCTGGCAATAATGTAGAAAATATGTGTGTATAATGTTGGTGGAGTGGTTTTGGTCAAGAAATTAACACAATTGCTAAAAGACTGATAAATGTTATTTTAGAAACAATTTTATAATATGTATATGTGTAGAAATACATGTACATATATATTCCTACTAATAGTGCCATTTGCGACAACATGGATTGATCGTGAGATTATTATGCTAAGCAAAATAAGTCAGACAGAAAAAGTCAAGGCTCATTGATTTCACTGATATGTGGTATATAAAGCTTAAAACAACAAAGGAACAAGACAAATAAATGGAGGGAAAAAACCTCACAGACACAGACAATAGTTTCTTGGTTATCAGAGGGAAGAGGTGGGGAGAGCAGTGGTAGATGAGGGTAAAAGGGATCAAATATATGGTGATGGAAGGAAAAAAAAGAAAAAAACGCATACGATAAATATGTGTATATGTGTGTCACTGGCCCTCATATGTGGGACCCGAACCGGGGCCGCTGGCATCTGAAGTCAGTTCTTAACCACCGTGCCACCCAGCCGGCCCTGTATATAATTTTTAACCTTTAGTGCATGACTTCACTGCTGGGTTATATACCTTAAGGGAAAAAATGTTGAAAAGAGGAAATAAAGATATAAACACACATGTGATCAGCACTGTATTACTTATAGGACTTAGAGAAATCTTAAGTATGTCATAATTGGAGACAGATGAAACTTAACAGGCATTATTTTGTTTGTTTTAATAATATAAAAGCATTGAAAATGGGAGCTATTACACAGTTGTACACCTGAAACATACATAATTTTACTGACAGTTGTCACCACAATAAACTTTAATTAAACAAACAAAAAAAAGAAATTGGGAGCTATACCATTATTTTTTAATAGTTGTATATTTCAAGAAGCCTATAAATTGTGCCTATGTAAAATGCGTAGACAAACTGTAGAGAAATTCAGAAGAACAATTTTTAGTTTTATTCTATAGTTATGTAATGTATTTTGCAGTATTAGATTGGTTTTTGAAATTTAATTCATGGAAGGAATGATTTTTATAGTGGGAAATCTGTCAGCTAATATAGCATTTTTTTTTTCAGGAATAGAAATGTATGTATTTTACTAGATAAAATTCTGTTTATTATGGATCTTGTTAATTATACAGAACTGGAAGTCAGAAATTGTCTCATGTGGATTTGTTTTTGTTAATTTTGAAAATTTTGGTCGAAACTTTACATTTTAGGAAAATAATATGGAAAATTGAGACTGAATGAGACTTTGCATTCTTAAATGTTTTCATTATTTTGGTTTTTTTTATTGTCCTTTCTGAATTTCTATTATTTAGTTTTTCTTTGTGCATTTAAAAAACTAAACAACTGGACACAGAGTGAGAGTGAGCATATTGCCAATATTTGGAAGGGTGGCAAAAATGAATCACTTTGGATGGGAAAATTTTATTTTCCTTTATTTTGATTTTTGATTATAATAAAGAATTAGGAGTAAGTGAATCATAAACAGGAAGAGAGAACACATTTTGGTCTTTCTATTTTCTTTATATTTTTCCCTCACCAGCTTTTCTCTTTACCTTGCTTCCATTTTGTATGTGTCTCTCATTCCCTACTTGCTCTGTGGCTTATCACTGGGTCACATATGGGTTTCTTAGCCTCCTTACATTACTTAAGCTGTTGTTCTCCATTGTCTATGTAGCTGGTGGTCATTCAGGGAAATGGTAAGACAGGATCTCAGGAAAACAAAAAGAAAAAATGTAAGGTATTCCGAATTTTTAAGAAAAAAGAACAATTTATGCCTTAGGAGGAAGTGTCCATAGCTATATTATGAGGGGCTAGAATGACTCTTGACTTTCATTTTATCTCAGGCTTTTTCAATGTCTTAACGATGGGAGTAAATCATGTGTGTATATTTAAGTATATGTATGTGCATATGCTGTCTGGGAGAGGTAGGTTTAGGTATGTTCCCTGATTAGTACCCTTATTTTTTTGTTACCCTGAACAATGTGTTTCAGGGCAGCAGTGGGAAGCCAATGAAGTTATCCACATTTGTCCGTGAATGGGGCATTGGGCGAAGGTAAATGCACTGGTGTTGGGTGTGGGAGGAAATAGGAGTAGAGAAAACTTCCACTGGGACAAAGAAGCTCAGTTTTGGTGTACTTAGTGTACGGTCTTTTTTGCTCTTTAACTGGTTCATCTCGGTCACGTTGTGGTGGGTAGTCGCAAAGTACTTGTCAGACAAGCACTTGTTGGAGCTTGATTTTTTCTTTCAACGTGTGCTTCTTGTTTTTAGCGGTTTCTATCTATGAATGCAGTGGGGGACTGGAAGACATAGGCAACATGCTAAACCAGTATGATGGAAAGTTTGCACTTCGCAGTCATCAAATGACAAAGTGTCGAAGCGCTTAGCAGGAAGCATCAAATTTTAAAATTCGTTGTAAATTATGTCACTTTTTTTTGGTAACTATTATGTCACAGTATTTGCTAAAGTCTGTCAACATAAGCTCAGTTTAAATTCGCCTCACTGAAGGCTTTAATTTCTTCCTTGCTTCTATACTTAGCATTTTAAAAGCCCTTGGAAAGAGAAAATTACTTTAAATGTCTTAAAGAGTGATACATAATCAACAAAAAGAGAATTGTGGGGAGAATTGAAAATACATTTAAGGTACATTATGAAACTTACATTTTAACAGTTTGATATGCAGAATCCAGAAACTGTTTATTTTAGGTTAAAAAAACACATTTTTATAAAATGAAGTCCTTCATTCTACAGCTCAACAGAATTACAGTAGCCTTCCAATCTAAATTTTACATGTAACTTTTTATCAGGTATCTGTAAAAAAATAATACAACAATGGAATTTTCTTCTGACCCGGGCCCGTTTTGCTCTACATGTTACCAGTTTTAAATAATTTCAAAAAAATTAGCTCTAGTTTTAAACATGCTGTGTCATAAAATTTGATCCTTTGGTTTATAATTTATATTTTGCTATGCATTACATACATTTTAAAAACTGCTTACAGGAACAATGCTGAAGGAAGAACAAGGTGGGAAGCTATTCATAAGAGGTCTCAATATGCAAACCAATGAAAGGACTCTTAAAGCAGCATTTGGGAAATTTGGTCCCATGATGGAAGGTAACTGTAGAACCTCCATGTACATCTACTCAAAGTAAATGTGTGCAAGATATATACTACTGATAGCTCAATTATTTCGGTCCCTGAAACTTATATATAACTTATTTATTTATTTATTTATTTATTTATTTATTTATTTATTTATTTATTTAGAGGGCAGTGTCACTGGCCCTTCTATCTGGGACCCGAACCGGGGCCACTTGTTTCCCAAGCCAGCGCTGAACCACTGCACCACTCATCCGGCTCTATAAGCAGTTTTGTTAAAGTTGCTGTTTTATATTGGGAAAGCACACATAGCAATGAGTTAAAGGTTCCACCTAATGGTGTCTTACTACTGAAAAGGGGGGAGAAGCAATATAGTAAGTGTATTGTGGAGGTAGGGCATGACATGGGATAAGATAGGCTAAAGGTAGACTTTTCTGAATACTAATAATGACGCAAGATGTAAGATTTATTTTTTTCAATTACTTGCAGAAGTCTGTTACTATGCTCATCTAGGACATCAACTTAGGTAAAGGGGGTCTTGTAAGAAATTGTAAAATAGATGGATAGTTTTGAAAATATGAAAAGTACAACTATGTAACATATTAAATTGAAAGGTTTACATGTATTACAGTTGTTTTGATGAAGGATCAGGAAACAAGCAAGTCCAGAGGTTTTGCTTTTATTACATTTGAGAGCCCTGAAGATGCTGAGGCTGCTACCAAGGCTATGAATGGAAAGGTAAACATCTTTTGATACTATTCTAGCTCTGTGCTTCAAGTAATAGTATTTCTAGAACCTTTTTATTCTTCTAATTTTTTAAGGTGGCATAATGGCGTATAAGCCAAAATTATTTATCTATCACTCTTTTTGTCACAAAATTAATGGACAGTGTTGTTTTATGGAGACTGTAATGCTTTAGCATTATGCTGTATTTTTACATTTGCATTTTAGTGTAAGTGTAAATAGGCATTCAGCCTTCCAAGATCTTAATAATTTAGAAGCATCCACCAGAAATGTAGTTACAGCAGAAATGAGATTCGTGTTTATATAACAAAGCTTATGCAATTCATGGAAATAATTCCAATAGCAAAAAAGCCTACAAAGAGGAAGTACAGCAAGATTAGTTCCTGTTATTTGGTGGGAAACCTTGAGAAAAATGTGTATTGGAGCAGGACCTTTACATTCAAATGGGTATTCAGTTCCTGAAGAAATAAAACAATATGAGCATATTGATTAATGTGGGCATCATAATAAGTTGCTGACCTTCCTGTCCCTAATTTTGCTCTTCTCTCCCTAACAAATGTTTTCATCTTTTGAAAGATGTGATTTTTGTAAAATACATATCATGATTTATTTTAGTGTAGTGATTGAGGATTTATTTTGCACCAATCTTTAATGGACTAATGGATAAAATAGTCTTCCCCTACCCCCCGGATCTTAAGATCTACTGATTATATGTCTCCCATATCCTTTAAACTTTTCAGTGATTCTATTAAATAAGAATTTCTTAACATTGCACTCAGAGTCACTCCATCCCATCTTCTTTTCAGCTTTATTTTTTCAAAGATTATCCCAGTATATCTTATGGTTATTTGTAAGCTCATCCCAGTATTTCATACTGTTATTTTAAGTCTTTTTTATTTCTTTAGTCAAATTGAATCTTCCTGTCTCAACTTCACAAACAAAAAAAACGTCTCATTCAAAAACTGAGGTTGTACATTTGCCCCGTTTTAAAAAATCTCTTCACCATTTTCTATTGCAAGAAATATCATTTTATACTCTTTATACCATATGTTAAGTTGTTCATGTTAAAGCATGTTTAGCACTTGTAGTGTGTAATACAGTTGTTAGTTGCTTTTTCTTTTGAGGGCAGTGTCACTGGCCCTCAAAGGTGGGACCCGAACCGGGGCCGCTGGCATCCCAAGCCAGCACTTATCCACCACGCCACTTGGCCAGCCCTGTTAATTGCTTTTTTATTCAGCTTGATTTTAGTACATTTCAGGCACACAGTACATATTACGTTCATGTTTTATAGGTTTTGTGGTACATAAAAGTTGGATTTGGCTAATGATTTTGTGTTAGGTACAGTAGAGAGACATATGGCTTGTGAAGAGTAATTGATGGTGATTCTTAGTTTTCCTAGATTTCAAGCAGGAGAACATGTAGTTTGTGTAGACATTATCCATATATTTCTTCACTCAACAGGCATTTGGTTGAGTATGTACTGTGTGCCAGCCAGTGATGTACAACCTGAGGAATGCTTGTGTTAAGACCAAGGGCCTGTTTTTTACAAACCTTCTATTCTAGGTAAATGATAACAAATACACAAGTAAAAATAAATACGGGCCGGCTGAGTGGCACTGTGGTTAAGCGCTGGTTTGGGAAGCTAGCGACCCCGCCTGGGTCCCACATGTGAGGGCCAGTGACACTGCCCTCAAATATAATTCATAAATAAATAAATATTATTAATTTATCTTGTACATTCAATATTAAAATGAGGTGGTATTGGGTTTATTTAGTTAGAGCTTGTAGACTAGAGAGTGGGTTGTATTTTTATAGATCACAAGGTGTTAGCTGAATCTTGAATGCTAGGGAAGGAAGCAGCCATGCATGAATCTGGAAAATATTTTGGACTCAGAAACAGCAAAGAAGGCTGTATGGAGACTTGTCTATTACGGCTGTTGGTATTGGGTTGGATTCCATATGTACCTGAATCTTGGTGGAATTTAGGATTTAAGATTCCTTTACAAAATGTATTAAAAAACAACCAAAGTGCTTTATGTAGAGCAATTTTATGATCTGAGTTGTGTTTGCAAAAATGGTTTGGCCACTGTAAAAGATAAACTGAATGTAATATATAGATAGATGGTATACTATAGAAATGTATACTTGAAACAATTTTACCACCCACAGTCTACCCAATAAATGTAATTTTTTTAAAATATAAACTGTGATGAAGTTATTGGGAGTTTAAGAAATTTAAGCATTTATGAGAAATAAGAGTAGAAGTACAATATTTAATAAAAATTTTGGGGATGCATTTGAAGTAAGATAACTTAGGATGGCAAAAATGTGAAAGACTCGGTGAGGAATCCCTTTAAAGAAAAAAATAAAGAAAATTATTAGAACTATGGTAAATAGAAAATTTTATTTGTCTTCATTTTTTAAAAAAATTAATTTAGTGTGAAATAAACATTTTTTAAAAATCAATTTCAGATGTACAATGCAGTGCAATAGTTATACTTTTTACTATTTCTCTTAATTTTTTTTTTTTGAGGGCAGTGTCACTGGCCCTCATGTATGGGACCTGAACCGGGGTCACTGGCTTCCCAGGCCAGCGCTTAACCACAGCGCCACTCGGCCGGCCTTCTCTTAATTTTTAACAACTACAAAACCTCATGGAATATTAATAAAGTAATCATTTTGAATGAATTACTGTCCAATTTATTTTCTAAAATGATACACATATTCGATAGCCATGGTACCCTGAACAATTTAACTAAATAGTGGAAATACAGAAATGAAGTGAGATAAACATTATAGAAATTTTATCGTAGAATGTGAGAGGTATCAATCTTGTTTTACTACTAGAGGACATTTTAAGAGATTTTAACCTTTACATATACTTTTCTGTGGGGTGACTTAATGAAGGCACTCATTAATTGTCTCATATATTTGGCATGGTGAAGGACCCAAACTTTTCAGAAGAAAATACGTGCTTTGGGGAAAAAAAAACTATGATACTGAACTTGATTTTTTTTGGCAGCAATAGATAGGTTTGTAAAAATTGTTCATTTAAGTTACAATTGATATAGTGTTATTAATATCATGCTCCATTTTTCTTAAGGTTTTGGATGGTAAAGCAATTACAGTAGAGCAAGCCAACAACCCATCTTTTGCAAGTGGTGGTAAATGGAGCCCACCACTTCCTTCAAGAAACAGAAAGCATCCAAGAATTCTGAGATCTGGAAGAAGAGGAAGTGTAGAAAAAAGAGGAAGTCCTTCACGTGGAGGACACTTGGGTAATGTTTTAAAATACAAACTGAAGAACCATAATTCTGAAAGTATGGAAGTATCTCAAACTTTGTATACATCCTTTATAAGCACAATATACTATAAGATTCATTAGATGATGAAAATGATCTCTAAGTGCTAAATAATTTTATTACACTTATAAAAATGATTGAAATAGTTAATGTGGAAAACAATATTAATCACAT
>CM066742.1:6364377-6389377 GCA_033961575.1 Aselliscus stoliczkanus | reverse complement strand
TGACATTTGTTAGTTTTAGTTTTCTGGATTCTAGCCATGCTAGTGTGTGTGAAGGGGCATCACACTGTGGCTGTAATTTGCATTTCCATCACGACTAAGGGTGTTTAACATCTTAGTGTGTCTGTTGATCATTTGTATATCTAATCTGGAGAAGGTTCTATTCAAGTGCATATTAAAATGGTAGTTGCTTGTCTTTTTGTTCATGAGTTGTGAAAGTTGATTATCTACTCTGGTAAGGGACTCTTATCAGATAATGTGTACCTATTGTCTTGCATTTTATGGGGTATTGTTTCACTTTCTGGATAGCTCCTTATGATGCACTTATGTTTTAAATTTTGAGGACGTCCAGTTTGTCTATTTCTTTGTTGCTGCTTGTATGTGGTGTCATATCTAAGAAACCATTGCTAATCCAAGGTCATGAAAATGGATCTCATGTTTGTTTGAGAGTGTATACTTTTACCTCCTATGTTTAAGCCCTTTATCTACGTTGAGTTAACTTTTGTATGTGGTGTGAGGTTAGGGTCCAATTTCATTTCTCTTCCTGTGGATGGTCAGTTGCCCAGCAGCATTTGTTAGAAAGACCCTTCTTTCCCCAGTGTCATGTTGTCTGCCCTTTATCAAAAAACAATGGACTTGGATGGCGGGGAGCTGCTGTGAGCCCTGCGGTCACCCTCTGTGAGTGGGCACACCACGTCTGTGGGCCTGGCCATGGCCCTGCTGCTCTCCCCAGAGCAAGGCACCAACCACCCTGCACGGGGAGCGGCTAAATTGTGGCCAAGTTCCTATTTGACATCAACTACCGACGGGTGAATATGAGGCACCCAATCTGCTGAGCCCTTTAATGTGTTAGATTATTTCTATCTATAACCTATGAGGAGCACAGTATTCTCTCCCCTCTAGTTAAGGGAACTAGAGTTTGGAATTTTTAAGTAGTTTGTCCAAATTCACATAGCTCGTCATGATGGAGCTTCAATTATAAAATAACTAGCAAGCCTGTGGCTGATCTCAATATGATAATGCCTGGCACACGGCAGAGCATCTTCAGGTATTCTAATAGAAAAGGTAAACACGCCCTACCATTGTTTTTCTCTTGAGAGAGAAAAGCACTCAGACCTCCCTCAAATACTGTCCTCTGTCTCTGTTATTGTGTGGATGATGCAATAACTTAAAAAATGACACATTTTTTACACTAAATGTAAATTAGAATTTCAAGGGAACAAAGTAATTATGTTTAAAGAGTCATGTGGCATGCGAGTTACATGCACTGTCTCATTTAAATGTTACAGTAAATCTGTTCATATGTGTTCACTTCCTTCCAGTCCATGAACTCAAAGTGACCTGTCCCAGGTTGCACAAAAAGAAACAGGATCCTGGGTTCAAACCCAGATCTCTTTGGCTCCAGAATCCAGAGGCTGCAGTGTTTTCTGCGACTCCTTGCTGCCTCCACATCTGGCTAAGGATCTTGGCGGTTTTCTAAGAGGAATGAGAGAGCACGGAGGAATGTAAAATCCCATCCTCACCGTCTCCAAAGCTATAGGGGCTCTAGGGGCACAGGGAGTGCAAGTGTCTTCTTCACACTCATCCATTCATTAAGCACACACTGAGGAAATCTGTGGAACTGGCTTTTCTGTTACATGGCAGGAATTGAAAACCGTTGATTTAGTTAACTGTGTTCTTAGCTACATTGCTAGTGTCTCAGCAGCTGTACGGGAATCAGGTAAAAACAATGAAATTAATGATGTGTGTAAGTAGCTATTGGTTGCCATTGGCAAGTTACTCCAAGAATGAAATGAAGTTAAGAGATGGATGGCAAGGTAATAGAGATTCTACAGATTTGGGGCTTTGATCGGTTTGAAAAACCATATGCTTTTGCCTCTATTCATTAGGAAGTACATTTTATTTATTTATTTATTTATTTATTTATTTATTAGTTGAGCCATCCTGCCAGCTGTTGACAGCTTAGCGGCAGCTCACCTCGGGCTGGGCATCCAACTGCTGTTGCTCAGAGCTCAGCTCACACTTTTTGTTTTTTAAAGATTTTATTGGGGAATTGGATGAGGGGAGCAGCGTTGGGGAATTGGGGAAGGGAAACAGACAAGTTGCTGTCTTTTTGTTCTTTAGTCTAGTTGCGGAGGATGTTGCTTCACTGGCCCATGTTGGTATCGTCATTGCGCTTTTCCCAGATGAGGCAGATGAGTCACCGGCCTCTGGATGTCGCTCACCGCGGCTATTGGCTGCTCACTCTGCCTGCCGGCCACTCACTGTAGCCCATGGCAGCCCTCTGCAGCAAGGGCTGCAGCCTACACCGTTGCTGGGCCTCACAGCCCAGCTCCAGGTGGAGCTGTTGTTAGCTGTAGAGGGCAGTGTCACTGGCCCTCATATGTGGGATCCGAACCGGGGCTGCTGGTGTCCCAAGCCAGCTCTTAACCAATGCGCCACTCAGCCGGCCCTATTTATTTATTTTTTTGAAGGCAGTGTCACTGGCCCTCATATGTGGGATCCAAACCGGGGCCGCTGGCATCCCAAGCCAGCTCTTAACCAATGCGCCACTCAGCCGGCCCTATTTATTTATTTTTTTGAAGGCAATGTCACTGGCCCTCATATGTGGGATCCAAACCAGGGCCGCTGGCGTCTCAAGCCAGCTCTTAACCAATGCGCCACTCAGCCGACCCTATTTATTTATTTTTTTAAGGGCAGTGTCACTGGCCCTCATATGTGGGATCCAAACTGGGGCCGCTGACATCCCAAAACCAGCTCTTAACCAATGCGCCCCTCAGCCGGCCCTCAGCTCACACTCTTGAGCGAGGTCTTTACCAACTGAGCCACTTGTCCGGCACTAGGAAATACATTTTAGATATTTTTAGTGAGAAAGTTCCCTTATGACACAGCCCCATAGAAAAGGATTAGATTTAGGGTGTATCACCTTACAAATAAATGCCTGTTATGCATTGAATTGTATCCTCCCAAAACTCTTGCTTTGAAGTTAGATCCCCCAGGACCAGAATGTGGCCCTTTTTGGAGAAAGGGTCTTTACAGAGGTCATCAAGTTCAAGTGAAGTCATTAGAGAGATCACTTCAATATCACTGTTTTTCTTTTCTTTTTTTTTTTTTAAAGGGTATATTTGGACACAAACACACATAGATTAAAGAGGATGTGAAGACACAGCTGGAAGACAGGGCTACAAGTCAAGGAGATAGTCCTATGACACATCCTTCGGTCACAGCCTCAGAAGGAACAAATGCTACCAACGCCTTGATTTTGGGTGTGTAGCCTCCAGAACTGTGAGACAAGAAATTTGTTTTTTAAGCCCCCGCTCTGCGGTAGTGGTTACTGCCAGCCTAGGAAACTAAGACACCACCCTGTGTAAAATTGCAGCCACCCCACTGGCACTGCCAATTCTTGTAACCTTGTTATCTTTATGTTTTTCATAATACTTGTCACCTTTAAAAAAATCAGTAGCTACATTGTGTATTATGTGCTCCCTGGCCTCAATGAATTTGTCACAAGCGATCTTAGTTACCGATGTATCTTCTGTTACTAATAATCATGGTTGGCTCCTACTTGACATTCAATAAATATTTCTCAAGTGTTGAATGAATCGATGAAGAAATCAACATTCATCCAGTGAATCTGGATGGGGAGGCGTCATAAATTTATCGCCAGGCAATAATTAAACACATAGTGATCTTTTAGCAAAAAGGAAGGGGAGAGGATAGTTACTGGATAGTGAAGACACTGTGCTTGGCACATGGAGATACAGCCTAACAGATAAACCACCATATATATCAAGGGTGGTCCATGTGGAGGTGGACTATCAAAGTCTGAAATGCCCATGCAAGACCAAAGGAGTGAGAATAACTGAGACCCTTGTGAAGAGCAGTAACAAGGGCTTTGACCTGCTGCTTGTCTTGTCAGCCTCCCAGCGATGCTGTAAGAACCAGACAGTGACATCTCGGTGTCGTGTCATCACCTGGAGCCGGAAACAATAGACCACAGTCCAGATCCGGCTGCCTACCACTCTATTTCCCCCAATATTTTTATTTTATTTTATTTTATTTTATTTTATTTTATTTTATTTTATTTTATTTTATTTTATTTTATTTTATTTTATTTTATTTTATTTATTTGTTTATTTTGAGGGCAGTGTCACTGGCTCTCATATGTGGGACCCGAACCGGTGCCACTGGCTTCCCAAGGCAGCACTTAACCACCATGCCACTCGGCGGGCCCTCCCCCAATATTTTATGACGAAACATGTCACACAAACAGAACGGTTGAAAGAATTTTACAGCTTTCACTACAATCACAAATTTCAGACATTATTTGTTGGATTTGCACCGATGCTGCAAAAGTAAAGGTCGATAAAACGATGGGCACTCATCATGCATCCGGACACGATTCCAGAGTTTATTAATTAGTAGCAATTTTCTTCTTTATCACCACATTCAGTTTTTAAAAAAGTGACATTTCACTTTAGGATGTCCTTAATGGGGCATTAAAAATAATTTTATCAAATCCCAACTTTTGATTACCTGTGTTATAATATCTGTGCAACAAATATTCTGTGATTTTTATTGAAATTGCATTGTTGTCTCCAGAAACAGCACTTGTGTGATCACTGGATTTGGAAGCTCCACTTTACATGAAAGAAAATTCATGCAAACAAATGACAGCATTTCTTTTCAATATAAAATTATGTTTCCAATGAAAAATAGCATTTTGGAAAACTTGTACCTGCCACTGTGAATGTCAGAGCTCCCCAATACTTAAGGCTAAGGGTGATATTGATGAATACAATTATTCATATTGTAAAATGAAACGTGTCAACCTTCGTAAGATCTACATAGGTCATTGAACCTATAGTTTTCCAAACAGCCAGTGCGTAATGTTACAACATCCTGCATGAAACAACGATTTAAAGTGCAAGTTAGACCAATGGATTTTAATGTAATGCAGCAAAAAGAAAGTTTACCTGTGTCAAAAAAATAAAGACCTCACCCAGGGCTGGAATGGGGAAGGCCTGTATGGGGAGCTCCCACTGCTACATCGAGGGCAAAGCCCAAGCCCCACAGGAAGAACCTCTTGGCTATAACAGCTCCACACTCCTTTCTAGAAAAGAGTTTCCCCTTTGTGCTGGGGACTTGCAGGGTGGCTTTCCACAGCTGCATGTTCTGGGTTCTTTCCCCCAAAAAAACCATTTTTATTGTTGGAGGAATGTCTAGTTGACTTTTTGTTTAAGGTCAATACCTGTATGATTTCAGACTGTACACTTCAACTACGTTTTCCCTTGTTCAGCTTGTATGATCTAACATGAATATCCACAATTATCTGATACTTATATTAAACTACCCTGTCCTTTTCCAACCTCATACCTGGGTGTGTCCAGGTTTCCTTTACATAGTTCCACAAAGACAGCATGTCGATTGAATGCAGAAGCTAATCTGAGAATCCAGTTGGCTTCTATGAAGCCAGACATTTAAAAGATTGTCTTCCAGTGCAATGGAAATATTGTAAATCTGGATGAGGTGATTGTTGAAAAACTATCAAATTACTCAAAATCATTGCAGTTAAGAAATTGCTCTTTTCATAGGAGCCTCGTTGAGGTATAATTTCTACCATAAAATTCATCATTTTAAAGTGTATCATTCAGTCATTTTCAGCATAATCATTCCCCTTTATCTTTGATTGATACATTCTAAGACCCCCAATGGATGACTGAAACCTCGGATAGTACTGAACCATACATATGTATTCACTTAAAGGAAGAACTTTATTGCTTTTCTTTGGTGTATCCGAATTGCAGCATCACTATTCTTGCACTTTGGAGCCATTATTAAGTAAAATAAGGATTGCCTGAACAAAAACATTACAGTACCTTTACAGTTTACCTGATAACCAAAGTGACTATTAGGCAGGGAGCGTATTAGCTTGGGAACGCTGGAGAAAGGCACGATTTACATGCTGGGCGGAAAAGCATACATCGGCGCCAGATTTCATCATGCTTCTCAGAACGCTGTGCAATTTAAAAATTATGATTTATTCTTTGCCATTTTCCATGTAATATTTTTGGGCCAAAGTTGAGCATGGAATGTGAGAAAGCATGGATAAGGGGCACTCCAGTATTCACACAGCTGTGCAAATATCACCACTGTAAAATTGCAGAACATTTGTCATCACTCCAAAATGAAGCCTTGTCCCCAGTCACTTCACAGTAACTCCATTCCTTCCCTATCCCTTGGCTACCCTCATTCTACTGTGTGTTTTTATGAACTTACCTAATCCGGAAATTTCTATATAAATAGAATCATACCATATACGGTCTTTTCTATCTGGCTTTCATTTAGCATGTTTTCAAGGTGGCTTTGCATTGGTCTGAGCTTATCCTTAATGATGCTATTGATTACAGATGCCTGGGGCACTCACCCAGGCTGTATCACTGTGCTGAGCCCCTGTAGGCATTTCCTTGACCGGAACCTATGTTGGGGCCGGTCCGGCCTTTCTCTTACTGTGATATCAAGAAAGGCCTCAGCACAACCATCGTGGAACTTTGTGGGAAAAACAACGAAGTTTATTACTCACAGGTCCTGGAGGGCCCATGGCATGCCTCAGGCTACACCATAAGGTCCTGGGTAGAGAGGGAGCACTCATGCAGACTTGAGGTTTCACAGGTTTACTCTTTATTGAGTCACTCCATCCATCAAGCAGCTTTTTAGGTCAACCAGGGCCATTTTAAAGGGGAAGTTCATGGCTCTCTCTGTGACTGCGTAGCTGGCCAAGTATATTTGAGATCGATGTCTATAAAGTGGATACGTCTGCAAACAAAAGCTGAATGCCAAACTGTTACATTACAGTAAGAAACAAAAGAAAAGTAATTTTCAGGCACTTATACCAAAAAATTTCATGTTTGTAATTAGTACTTTATCTGTTTTATTTATTTATTTTTATGTATTCCTTTAAATTTTATTTTATTTTATTTTATTTTTTTTTTAAAGATTTTATTGGGGAATTGGCGGAGGGGAACAGCGTTGGGGAATCGGGGAAGGGGAACAGACAAGTTGCCGTCTTCTTGTTCTTCAGTTTTAGTTGCGGAGGATGTTGCTTCACTGTTGGTATCGTCATTGCGCTCTTCCCGGATGAGGCAGATCGGTCGCTGGCCTCTGGATGTCGCTCATCGCGGCTATTGGCAGCTCACTCTTGGCTGCCAGCCGCTCACGCTGGCTGCGGGCCGCTCACTGCAGCCTATGGCAGCCCACTGCAGCAGGGGCTGCAGCCCACACCATCACCGGGGCTCGCACAGCCCAGCTCCAGGTGGAGCTGTTGTTAGCTGTAGAGGGCAGTGTCACTGGCCCTCATGTGGCATCCGAACCGGGGCCGCTGGCATCCCCAAACCAGCGCTTAACCAATGCGCCACTCGGCCGGCCCTATTCCTTTAAATTTTAGCTGAGCCACCCTGCCACCTGTTGGCAGCTCAGTGGCTGCTCAGCTCGGGCCGGAATTCCAACCGGCAATCCTGTCGCTCAGAGCTGGCACTCTTGAGTGAGCTCTTAACCAACTGAGCCACTTGGCCCGCCAGTACTTTATGTATTTTTCTTTGGCTGAAAATATAGTTGAACACAACCCTCTCCAGAGAAAACATACACATGGTCAAGACACTCCAACAGATGTTAAACATCAGCAGTCACGTAAATGCAAATTAAAACCACAAGACATCTTGTTGTTTTCTTGCAGACATGGCTCTGTCTGTACGTCAAGGTCTCTGAGACATAACATTCAGAGGCCTAACACTAAGTCAAGGTCTCTAACATTCAGAGGCCTAACACCAAGCAGCCATATTTCTCGGGCAACCCTCTGCTCCGGCAAGACCCTAGTGGCTATGACTTGTGGGTTTTTCTGGTCTTCCGAGCCCCTGGCAGCCATGACTCTCGCACTTTACCACTGCTCTCATGAGACCTTGGTCACTATGAGTCTAGCATTAACTGCTGGGTTTGTGAGACCCTGGCCGCGATGACTCTCCCGTGATTCTCTGCTCTCTCCAGACCCTGACAGCCGTGACTCCCACGACCGTCTGCCTTTGCGTGACCCTGGCCCCTGGCTCCCACCGAGACTGGCTGGAAATGTCGCACTTATGTGTCTCCTTATCGTTTGTCCCTGTGCCTCTCACATGCCCAACCACGCACATGTAAATTCTGAGAAAGAAGATACCTCCTTAAGGGTTCTGGCTGGGTAACGCCTGAAATGGTTAAAAAAGGAGCCTAGCAGCCACTTTCACACAAACCACTTTTCCGGGAGAAGCTTGCACTAAACCGCCTGCCTCCCACAGGCTACTGCGGAAGAAAGACGTGTATCGGGGACAGAGTGGCCAGGACCAGACCAGGTTGGAGCTCGTGAAGCAGTGTAGAGTAGAAGTGTCTAGCCAGAGAGGGAACTCGCCCCAGGGTCACCTCTCCCAGGGTCCCCGATGCTTCATAATTGTTCTGTAACACTATTGCGCTGCTCCGCAGCTATGGTATGCATGGGGGAAAAGAGCAAGGATAGACCTAGATGAGATTTTGCCATCCCAGCTTGAGGCAGCTTCAGAGGCACATGGGTGCCCGGGGAAAGGGGAAAGGTGAAACTTGAAGGTAATATCTCCATCCCAGCTTCAGCCACTGCATGAGGAGCAGAGGATGTGCCAGGGATAAGGGCGGCATGTCGCCGGCTGGAGTTCTCCCGAATATGTTCTCCAGGCTGGTTTTATGTGAGTACTTCCTCTAAACCAGTTTTCCACTCAGCACAGTAATTTCATTTTAAGCAGAACTTGTTATGCAAATCGTATTCATCATACTGCTTCTGATGAACGCTTCCTCCAGTCACAATTTAAGTGATCCATTCCTGTGGTACCGCTTTTTGAGATCACTGGGTGAGCATGAAGCGTGAGTCTGGCAGGAGAGCCAGGGGCCCGCCTGGCAACACAGAAGGCAGCCAGTGTCCCATGAGAGGCGGGAGCCACAGCGTCCCATGAGAGCTGGGGGCCAGCCCGGCAACACAGAAGGCAGCCAGTGTCCCGTGAGAGCCAGGGGCCAGAGCCTCGCCTGACAGCCAGGGCCCAGAGCCGCCATCACGCTGTTCGCATCCTGTGCTGGCCTATGTTTTGAGGGAATTTGTTAAACTTCTGTATCTGCCCCACAGGTACCACAGCTTCGAAGAGAAGGTGGGACATGCTTCTGTACCTGCTTTCCTCTGTATCTCCCCGGGAGGCGTGGACAAAGAAGGAAGAGGTAAGGAGAAGCTTCCTGTGTGTGAACTATGCTGACGGGTGGGGGCGAGGCGTCGGTTGTCAGGAAACTCGGCAGAGAAAGGGCTCGGTGTGCAAAATCATTTCTTCTTTGTGGTATCAGAGTGCTGAGTGCCGACCAGACGCTGAACCCCAGACCCCAGATGCACAGCCCGATTGTGGTTCTTTAGACAGTCACACAGGAAAACCACGCCGCTTGAAAACAACCTTCCATAATGTAGGCGTTTTGTCTGGGATTAGGGGTCGGCAAACGGGCGCGTAAGCCACATGCTGCCGTTCGTGGACGTGCATGGGGCTCTGAAGTAAAACTGAAAATGAAACTAAAAGTATCATAGTTTCACTTATAAAAATTTTAAAGGATATTATTCACATAATGGCGATTTCGTGTGTTTTATGGCTCTCGAATAATTTCTAAATTGCCATGAGGGACAGGATCGGCCCTTTTGTCTGAAAAGTTTGCCAACACCCGGTCTAGGTTCTCAAAAGACCATGAGAAAAAAGAGTGATTCCTGGTTTGGACAGTCTCTGAGCTAAGAGCTCAAACCGGCGTCCGCTTTGTTCAATACAAGAGCAGTTCTCTCAGTCTCATGCTTTTCGACAGTGGTACACACTAGAGTCCTGAACGTAAAGCATTAAAATTCGGTGCTCGAGGCCAGCTGGCCGTCAGCTCCCGCGGTATGTGGTGTAGGACCAGGGGCTCAGCAGCAGGGGAACGTGGACCTCGTGGGTCTCGTTGGTGATGGTGAAAACTACCTGTGAGGGCCGAGGAGGCACTGGGAGAGTGCGAGGGGCCCGCACGCAGCTCCCCAGTACCCTGGTCCCAGCGCTGCCCAGGAGACTCCCGCAGCCCAGACTGTGGGCCGGGGGCTGCCTCAAGGGGGACAGGAGCCCCTGGGGCCAGCTAGAGACCGAGGGAGGAGAACCGGAAACCTGGTGAGGGCTGGGGATGGGGCCGGGTTACTTGAGGGCCCTGGGCCTGCCGGGTCCCCCGGGGGTGCACCCTGAACAGGGCCGAGTGAAGGGGGTGGCAGTAAGGTCAGGCGCAGTGAGCTGGGTGGGCTTGGTGAGCCCCTCTGTCCACAGGGTCTGCGTCACCCTCGGACCTGCCCCCACAGCCTGACCCAGAGGCAGGGCAGGGCCACCTTCCTTCTGGGGGCCCCAGGCAGGTGAAGTCGCTGCCTGCCACCACCGTGGGAGAGGCGGGAGGGGCGCCGGCCACTGCAGGACCTCACCGGGGTCACGGTGAACCCCAGGCGGCCACCCTCCGGCCAGCCCGAGGCCCTCACCTCCACATGCGGGTAGAAGCTCTCCTGCCCCCTTTTCCTCCAGGAGCCCTCGGTGTCGAAGAACAGCTTGTAGGTGCCCGCCTTCATGTGGCCAGGCGGCAGGAGCCCAGGACAGCGGCCGTCGGGGTCAGGGTAGCTGGGGTGGGGGAGGGGATGAGGTGCCACCTCTGCCTGGCTCTCTGGGTCTGCACACCCCGCAGCCTGGCTGGGGACCAATGCTGTGGCCTGGGGCTCTGGAGCAGCCCGGGACCCCGCTGCACTGTCTATTTAGGAAACACGGGGGAAAGGGGCGCGTGAGCCCCAGCCCTCCCTCCTACCTGTTCCCCAGTTCCGTCCATTGCTGGCCATGGACCTCGAGCCGGGGCAGGCGGAGGCAGAGGCTCCGGGCAGGGGATCCTGAGGCAGTGTCCAGCACGTGTGTGGTCAGCGGGCTGCTGACGGGCTCCACGCCTCTGCCCTGGGCCACAAGAGAGGGGCAGGGATGAGCTTGTGGGCCCTAGCTGTGTCCACACCAGCCTTAGCGTAAACAGCCCCAGCTGGGCAGAGTCCCTAACTGTCCCTTTGAGGGGAGGGCCGGAATGAATGATCAGCATGTGAGGCTGCGGTGTCAGCACACTGAAACACAGTCCATAAACCCCGCTGCCCGGTCCCCCTGTCCGCCCACTGGGTCCCCCGCACCTCCATCCAGCCACTGAAGGGTACCTCTGGCACACAGGCCTCCCCTTCCACCCCTCTTTGCAGCTGGTCAGTGCTGACGTGGATGGCCAGACCGGGTCTCCTTGTTGTCCCAGAACACAGCTTTCTGTCCCCTGGCTCATGGGTCACCGGACCTTAGCCCCAGGCAGACGAGGGGACAGGAACCCCGGTCCCGGCCTGGATCCCTACTTCTGGGAGCCGAGGGGTCGCTGGAGCGTGGGCAGCCACAGGACCACCCTGCAGCTCCTGCCTGGCTAATTCGCAACAGCTCGAGGCAGCCAGAGGTCACTGCATGCCTGCCACCACCAGAGTGGGTGGTGGCTCGGGGCACCTCCCCCAGCTGGGCCCTGTCTCTCCTTGTCTCTCCCCTGTCACCTTCCAGGACCCGGCGACCAAGTATCTGACTAAACTGGGAGGGGGGGCGGGGTAGATCCATCTCGGGGCCCACCAGTAGGGCCCCAGGGGACTTTGTTCAGGAGGGGGCCCAGGCCGGCAAACGGCCCAACAGACCTGCGGGCCCGCTGAGGCTCCTCTAGGGGCTGGAAATGGAGTTGCAGGGACCTGCGGGGGAGTGGGGGAGGATGGGGAGGCTTGAGCAGGCGGGTCTGGGCCAGGCGGGGCGGGGTCTGAGGGTCAGAGTCACATTTACTAAGTTTCAGACCAGTTTACCCTCCTCACACCTGCTCAGGCCCCGGGAAGCTTGCCTGACTCCAGCTGTGGAGGACCCTCTGCTGTTGTGGGTTCTTGGCTGACGATTCCGCCCGGTGGCGCCCTCACCTGGCCAGGTGTGATTCTCAAGCAAGCCGGCAACGTCCTTACCTGGGTGGCAGACACGCGCAGCAGAAAGCAGGTGGGGCTGACCGTAGCTCCCGTGGCCACTGTGGTCACAGAGCAGACTGTGTGATGGAGGCAGCTGGCCACACCGTCCTGTCGCCTGAGCTGCTGACATCCTTTTTGCCCAACGACTGTCGACCTGTCCCATCAGGTCAATCAGTGTCAGGTGGAGGTGCTGGGAAGCCAGCAGGTGTAGCTGGAGTGGCCTTGGAGTCCCGCCAGGTGCCATGGGGACAGGACAGTGGCCTCAGCCGCTGGGCTTCTCAGCTGCCTGGCAGGAGAGGAGACTGAGAATCCAGCAGACGTCAGGCAGCACTCACTTCTCTGAGGCTCCTCTTCAAACCGAGGCCTGGCTGCCCGCAGCTGACAGTTGGGCGGGAGGGGCGTGTAAACACCCAGCTCCCTGCACACGGTGATCTGAGGCCGTGTGAGACAGCTCGAGCAAGGCCGAAGGCCAAATGCCTTTGTACGACAGCTTTGGCAGTCGCTCACCATCATTCTCACAACACAGGTCAGCCCTGTTCTTTGAAGGAAGGAACGTACAAGGGTGTGGGTGGTACAGGTGGATTTGGGGGGGCATCTTGGTGGCTGGCGGCCACATTAGGAATCTGGTTTGTGGCTGAATGCGGAGGCAGATAGAACAGACCTGTCTCCCCTCACCCTGAATTGCTCAGCCTCCCAGGAGAGTTCCAGGTCAGTCCTGGTGGGAGTGGAGGTGGCCATCACCTGGGTCCCCCTCCCCACTGTATTTCAGCTCCAGCGTCTCTGCCAGCATCACTCCGTACCTCTGCCCCTGTCCCATGGACCCTGGGTTGCAAGCCACAGAGTATTTCAAGTGTTCTCTCCGAGAGGGAGGAGTGCACAGGGAAGGGAAACAAAAGCATGGACACACACCTTCTTTTAAAAAAATGCATTAAATTAAGAATAGTGGGTATTTCGTATTAAAATCCACACGGTTTATGTAGACTCTTCATAAACCTGGCACAGAGAGAGGGACAGGTGGGTCATTGCTGCAGGTGTGCGTGGGGTTTGGGTGTCCCCCTGGGTGGCCTGCACTCCTCTGTGTCTCCTCTAAGGGGTTGGAATTCAGCCTCCCTCAGCCCATCCAAGCAGGAACGGGACTGAAATGGCTGAGGTCTCCCCGGGAAGCAGGGGTAACTCATGTGGGAGAGGGTGTGACGGGGTCCTCACGGACTGTCTCGCCTTCTGTCAGTGTTTGAAATCGGTTCTGGTTCCAAGGAAACCGTGGCCTCTTGGAGCTGTCAGCGCTGTCGCTCCCCCAGTGTTCTCACCTGAGTCTTGCTGGACTCCCACCCACTGGGTCCACGGGGATCTGCACCCCGGGCCCCTGTGGACATTATCTGTGAATGGGTGGCCAGGAATGACCAACGCTGTGCATGTCTGCTCTGCTCATAGCATTGTCCCATCAGACTTCACTGAAGGGACAGCAAGGAAAGGGTGAGGGAGACCAAGTGCCCAGACAGAGGCAGGCACACACACACACGCACACGCACACACACGCACACGTCCCCGCCTGGCTTTCACCCCTGAGGCTACAGAGGTTTAGGAAACCCGGAGAGGAGCCAAGAGAAGGAAGCCAAGGGAGGGGGGTGGGGCCTCTTAGGAGACCGGGACACACTTCCCAGGAGTCCAGGGAATTCCCTTCCCCCGCGAGTCGGCCTCAAACCCTCGATTTCTCTCCCTGGGCAGTAAACTAACTACAGGAGCTCCAGACTCATGACGTTCTGGGGTTGAGCTCCTATGGCTGAGTTCTCTGTGGCGCTCCTGGTCACCTCTGCTTTCAGGAATCAGCGGGGGATGAAGTATGTGGTCTTGAGATTTGTGTGAAGACAAAATTTATTAGAACAGGAGACCAAAGAAACCATGGGAGAGATTGGTGTAACATCCACATAGCACTGAAGCAGCTATTTGTCTATCTCATCTCTTGTCATGAAAGTGGAGGATTTGTTTAACCAGTTATTTGTATACTCATTTGCGGGGGACCAGAGTCCGCTGACCAGGGTTCAAGAAGGTGGACATGGCGTCAGCAGTTAATGAAAGACAGAAACTGTTTGTTGCAGTAAAAGACAGAAAATGAGGGAGGAAAATAAAGAAGGGAGACAGTGGAGACACCGGGGGAGTTAAAGAGAAAAGTATCACATTTTATTACAATAACATGTCCTTTTTATAGGGACTTTTGACCATTATACAATTACAAGTTTAAATTCCACATGGTCTTGATGTATTTTTCTCTTAAGACCTTTAGTCCCTATAATTGTTCTCCTTAGGGCACACTGTGACCTTTTCTATAATCCCATCGATGATAATCTCTTTATGACCCAGACTCAGTTTCTACATAATCTGTAATCCTGGGTGTGAATACTAAAGAGAATCTCACTTTTGATATTTAATTTTGGCTTAACTGTACCTAAAGTTCTCACAAACCTTAATAAAACATACATTTTGTAATAAAAACACAGGCTTCAAGGGAATACAAATTTGAGGAACACATGTCTAATCAACAGTACTTTCAGATTCACCAAGCCCACTAAAGTCAACCTGCATGCCCCTCAATATTGGGCTACACGGCCCTCAACACTCATTACACTCTTGCAAAGGAAAGGGGTCAGAAGACTCCCTCTGAAGCCAACTCAGGCTGGGGTATCAATTGTGTGGTGGCTACATTTGTCCTGTGGCTGCTGAGATGTCATTTAATACTAAGGACTCATATTCCCCGAAAACATAGGGCTTCCCCTTTAGTGTGTCCTCTGGTGTGTGACGAGATATGACTTTCGAGTGAAGCCTTGCCCACACTCCCCGCAAACATAGGGCTTCTCCCCTGAGTGTGTCCTCTGGTGTGTGACGAGATTTGACTTTTGATTGAAGCCTCGCCCACACTCCCGCAAACATAGGGCTTCTCCCCTGAGTGTGTCCTCTGGTGTCTGACGAGATGTGACTTTCGACTGAAGCCTTGCCCACACTCCCCGCAAACATAGGGCTTCTCCCCTGAGTGTGTCCTCTGGTGTCTGACGAGATCTGACTTTCGACTGAAGCCTTGCCCACACTCCCCGCAAACATAGGGCTTCTCCCCTGAGTGTGTCCTCTGGTGTCTGACGAGATCTGACTTTTGACTGAAGCCTCGCCCACACTCCCCGCAAACATAGGGCTTCTCCCCTGAGTGTGTCCTCTGGTGTGTGACGAGATATGACTTTTGACTGAAGCCTTGCCCACACTCCCCGCAAACATAGGGCTTCTCCCCTGAGTGTGTCCTCTGGTGTCTGACGAGATGTGACTTTTGAGTGAAGCCTTGCCCACACTCCCCGCAAACATAGGGCTTCTCCCCTGAGTTTTGAATGAGATGTGACCCATTGCCAAAGCCTTGCTTGACTCCCACAGCTCTTGACATTTCTGCTCCTCCAGGTAATTTGCCTGTGTCCTCTGGATCCACTTTCTGACCTTTACTGGGCTCTCCCTCCATCATTCTCTCACGCTCCCTACAGCTCCCCATTTGCCCGTTGGGTGGTTCAGAAAAGGCCCTTGAAATCCTCCTCTGCCTGATCCCTTTAGGCAAAGGTTTCCACCTTTCTTTGATCTCTGGAGCTTCCGCTGTGTCATTCCAGCTGTGTGGATCAGTCCCTTGCTGCTGCTGACTCAGATTCTCAGGGCAGGATTCCTCCAATTGGAGGCGTTTTCCTGCTGATGTTCCTGGGAGGACCTGAGAGGGGTGACTGCGGCCCACATGCTGGCTGAGGAATTTCTGACTGGAGAAGGCCAGGGAGCAGGAGGAACAGGGATGGATCTCGGGCTTTGGTCCTGCTGAAAGAGAGAGTTCGGGTCAGTGCAGGTGTTGACAAGGCTGCTTAGGCCGTATGCTCTGTGTGCTGCTGAGACCGGCCCCAAGGGTCATTCTCAGTGTGTTGACGAGGCAATGTCTGTCTCCCACAAAGTGTTGCTTTACAGTCTATTTAGTCATTCCATTTTTTATGCAGTACATCTTCAGAAATCCAGAAAGCCCCTATCAAGGATCTTTTCTACACACTGCCCAGACTAGGGACTTTGAAGAAGCATCAGAGGCAGTCTTAATCCTTATATAGATGGCACCTCAGTGACCTTTCTCCATAGCCTTCTCTTCTAAGTCACATTAAAGAGAAAAACCAGAGGCCCTAAATGGCGTCACTCGTGCTAAAAGTCCATGAAACCAAACCTAGATTTAATACCTGATCTAACTGCAGTCTCAACCTCTCCCAGACACCGTCTTCATCAACCATTCCGGAGTTTTCTGGTCAATACCAGAAAAGGTTATCTGTGGACCCTCTCCATCCCACCCCCATAGAAAGAAGAGGCAATCTATCCGATAGAAACTCTTCCCCCCAAAGATGTCCCCACTCCCACATAATCCTTTCTTTTGTTAATAGCTCCCTTGCCCACACTTCTTCATCTAAAAACCGTCCATTTTGCACAACCCTTTGGGGTGCCCTAGTAATAGCTACATTTGCTCATGGTTTTCTGCTGACCCATGAATAAAGTCAATTAGAACCTCAAATCTACTCCTGAATTTAGTCTTTTAACAAGCGTATCACTGTGACAGTGTTGGCAGCTATTTTAGCCTGTTGAGCGCTAAGAACACTCTTGATGACCTAGGTGGAATTGTCCTTAGTGACAATCAGTCCCTAGCGGGGAAGGGATCTGTGAAGTTAGGAGACACCCAGCCTGGGGACCCACAAATGTGGGCGGGAGGATAGAGTCGTGGTTAAAGGGAGCATCTGCAGAGCCCTGAATCTGGGTTTCCCACTCGAAAAGGCATTTGACTTAGGACCCCTATGGGCCTGCGTCTCTGTCGGGAAGTGGGACCCAGATTGGACAAGACAGAGGGTCCAGGTCCCATTGACTGTGAATGGGTTTCAATCTGAAATCCCACGGGGGGATAAAAACATCAGAAAACAATTTTAAAATATCAAAATTGTTCCTAAGACTGAAAGGTGTATGAAATGAATCCTTCATTTCTTTTTTATTTTTTTTTATTTTTTTTTGAGGGCAGTGTCACTGGCCCTCATATGTGGGACTGAACGGAATCCTTCATTTCTGAAGCATCTGATTTGAAATTCTACTGACTTTAGGCCGGATTATACCCTACGAGTTAGGCCACGGGCATTTCCAGGAACCCTTTCTTTTCTTTCCATTTGGAAGAAGAGCCGAGCTGCCCACCTGTCCCTGCCCCGAGCTCTGGCTTCCGCTTGCGGCCCGGTATGATGCCCAGCTCCTGGCCGTACTCGTCCCCGTACCGGACCAGCAGCTCACAGCCCGGCCTGACGACCTGGCAGGTTCGGTAGAAAACCTGCCCGCGATACTGGAAGGCCACCAGGTTCTGCTCTTCATCATGCCGGGCACAGTTCACATACCTGGGATTGAGACAGGCGAAAGGAAGGAAAACCACACATGATAAGTTCCCGGTATGTGTGGGATCCACACCCCGCTCCCTGATGCCGAAAGCCGTCAGGCTCTGACATCGCCACTGCCCCCTGCACTCCTGGGGGACCTTCTGTTCTTACCTAAGCCCCTCTCACAATGTCCTGTGGCCTCCTGCGGCCAGGCGCTGCCTAGAAAGCTTCCCCTGCCCTTGGGGGTCTCTGTCACAGCACAGGAAGACAGGACAATGAAGCTCATTCACATTCTGTGCCCCCGGATGACAGAGAGCCCCTCTAGGAAAGGGGCTGGGTCGTGAGGCCAAGGGGCCCATGGCCATTCTGTGACTCGTTCACGCTCCGCAGGCTTCAGGACCCAGGTCTGCTTAGAACCGGAGCTAAGGTGCTTTGCTTCCTCACAGGTCAAAGAAAGGTCCCTTGTTTCAGGCTATCCTGGCCCTGTGAACTTCTCTAAAGTAGAAAAATTATAGCTAAATGTTTCTAAAATCAATTGTTTCATGTCTGGCTGCAGTAAGTCATCTATGAGAACCAAGATTGTGTGATCTGTGCAAGTAACGAATCCCACTGTCTAAATAAGTGTGCGTCATACTCTGGTTTCTCTTCAGATTGCATAAATCTTTCGCCTTTTTAAAAGTAAGTGTTCATTAAGTAAATTAAAGTGTGAATCCAGTTCCCCAGGGACTCTAGGCTTCTCAAGGCTTTTTTCAGGGCCCAAAGTTTGTCTAGCCCAGAGGTGCACATTTTGAGGGCACGTGCTATATTTTATCTCTTTTTTTCCTAATGTCTCTTGGTATGAAAGAGCACTGTGTGGAGAAAAAAAAAGTAACAGGGGTTTGAGGGGGACCATTGAGGGAGGCCTGAGGAGAAGGGGCGGACTAGGGACTTGTGGTCAATTGAGTGTCCTGTCTGGAACCCAGAGACCGACTGGCCTTACCTCATCCAGTTGGACTGGGATTCGTCCTTTCCATCCACATACTCATAGCGGTTTCTCCCTTTGGTGATCTGAGGTTCAAGAAAAGAAGTTAAGACTTGTTTTGGTGGGGAGGTAACAGAAGAATTGTCCCACTCTACTGTCAGCCGGGCGCTTTCAGCCTGCATGGATCCCACTCCCAGCTGTGACCACATGACGTGCCTCTCGCTCACCATCTACACGCCTGAGTCTATCTGTCCCCTGAGCAGGAGCCCCGCACAGAGGAGGCCCTTTGCTGTGTCTGCACCACTTTGCTCTCGCTCACCCTCCGGTCTTCAAACAGGGGCGCCATGTTCACACAAAGCGCACTCAGCACACAGAGCTAACCATATCGTCCCCATGCACGCTCCAGCATGTAGGTGGGGCCCCAACCCACAGGGGACAGGGGACAGGTAGCTGCTTCTCACCCGCCAGCAGTATCCGCTGTTGGCCGCCTCTTCCTCTTCTGTGACATGGCCCTCGTAGGGGCCAAAGTTCAGACCTAGCGGCAAATCGGACGCCTCGTTCCACACTCCGAGCCCGGCCTCAGGGATGCCCGACTGTCTGATTCTCAGCCCAGGGGGCAGAGTGAGGGCTGCGCGGTTGGGGTGCCCCTTGTCCACTGCACTGTCCTTTACAAATGTAGGGGGCCCATGAGTAGCACAGCTGTCAATGAAGAAGTCCTGACACTTCTCGCAATCTGGAGGTGAGAGCAACAGGAGTTAGGGAAGGTGTGGTGCGTGTTCCTGGACGTAGAGAGCTTAGAGACAGCCTTGGCACTCACACCCCTGAGCCTCAATGCTGTACTCCAGGCCATGAGAGGAAGGAATGACTTGGGGACCACATGACGATCCGAAACTATTGTACTGAGATGTAACAGTCTTGTTTGTGAGAGTCACTTACACAGGTAGTCATCATCCTGGGGCTCGCTGACCTCTTGGTACGTGCGGCCCCTTCTTTCCCGCAGGCTGTACACCTTCACTTCAGTCTCCTTTCTCCTGAGTCCTAAGTGGGAGAAGAGTATGTGAGCGAGGTGGGCTCTGGGGTGCTAGTCCCTGTTTTGCCAGAAAACATGAAATCTCCTATTAAATTGTCACCTGTCATTCCGAGTACTCTGTTTTTCCTTCCTTAACTGTTGGTTCAGAGAGACTCAGACTCCATACTGACTATAGGTGGCTGGTTCAATTTTAGTTTCTAGCTCTTCCCTTTGTCAGGTTTAACTTCCCAGCCTTTCAATTTACAAAATGGTTCATTCACATATCTACTCATTCAGAAAATATTTGTTGAGGGCACATTATGTGTTACGTATTGAGCCAAGACCTGGGTATACAACACCAAGAAAGTATGGTCCCTATTATCACAGATGGATTTATTCAACAACTTGGATGTGTCCATTCTTTTAAATGTAATTCGATGCTTGCAAACAATATATGAGCTAGGTATCCTTATCTTCACTTTACAGATTAGCATTCAGGAGCCCAGAGAATTTATAAGATTTGCCCACAGCCCCAGGGCTAACCTCAGGTCTCAGCTTAGTCCAGCTTAAACCCAGGCTTACCCAAAGTCTACCCCACATACCTCAGCCATGCTTACCAAGCTTTCCAGAGAAACAAAAATCCCCAAATTATTTTCTCTTACCCAATTTTCGTCTAGAATGCTGTCCAGAGGTACTTGCTTCTCCAGGAGGAGACGCTGGTTTCTGGGCCTGCTCTGAGCCACTTTCCTTTGGCAAATTTGCTGTTCCTGACAATTCCTTCAAACTAGGTTCGTTCCTTGATGGTGCCCTGTGTGTTGCCTTCAATGTGAGAGCCACATATTAAGAGAGAACATGTATTTCTTTAATGCTTTAGGGCTTGTGGTGTGTTTTCACAGGCATGACTTTAATTAATACTTCAACCACCCCTAGAAGTTCCTGGGGAGTGTGAATATTAGAGGGAACAGAAAGGGCCTGTGTGGGTAGTGAGTCTAAGACTAGAACCCATGCCTGAAAGCTTTTGCCTTCCAACTTTCTCCGTAAGAGTGAGGGAGATTGGGATTAGAACAAAGAAATGGTTGGGAGAAACATATTCAGATAATAAAGAAAATGATGCTAAAAGTTGCAAATTACTCTATCTTGGAAAGAATATTTGAATTTCGATTAGTTGGTTCCTATCAATTCTGTTCGAATAAGGCTGTACTATGCACTAGTGTTCTCTTTAGTTTCCTGATTCATAACATGGTCAATCTTTTTTTTTTTTTTTTAGCTGAGCCATCCTGCCACCTGTTGGCAGCTCAATGGCAGCTCAACCTGGGCTGGGCATTGAACGGCCGTTGCTCAGAGCTCAGCTCGCACTCTTGAGCGAGCTCTTAACCAACTGAGCCACTCGGCCGGCCCGAACATGGTCATTCTTAATGTGATAGCAGCCATACATGTAACAATGTTCACCAAAGTGTTTTGTGAGCCATTTAACACAATATGCATGTGCTATTACAGTACTGCTATCAATTTACCCCTTCTGCCCTCTCCATATTTGAAATCTAACTCACAGATATTATCTTCAGCATTCATTGACCCTCTTACTTCTAGTTTAATTTTCAAATGTGAAACCACTCATTCAGAAAACATTCAGAGGGCCCTCAGGGGCCCTGAGCTTGCCTAGGACTTCTGAGAAGAATCAGGCATGGACCAGTTTTTCAAAGAGCTCACAATGCAGAGGGAGGTTCCAAACAATTCCAAACCACATGATTAATCTCAGAAAAAGAAGCTGTTACTTCCTCCTACAGGAATGAGCATTTGAAATCAGCTGCTAAGGATGAGTGTCTGGAATAGTGAGTGACCGATACGAAGTCCTTACAGAGGGATGAGTGTCTGTGGAATAGTGAGTGACTGACATGAAGTCCTGAAGTCATTGTATTATCTGTTGCTTCTCAGTCATCAGCCCAGAGGCTGATGTGTTTCCTTTAATTAGAGAAGCAGGCTCTGAGGCTGGGTCTTCTATCCTCCCTCAACTGGGACCGCCCACTGCACAAATTGCCTGCACACGAGAAAGCTTCCCTGAGTCAGGGGAGCTTTCAATGTAGCATGGCAGAGAGGTCTGAGGTTGAGCTCATCAGTCAGATGAATGATGTAACCATGTATGAGACAGTGTAAACTTTTTAAATTGATGAACATTCTAATGAGTTTGTAAGTAGTTTAGAGAAGGAGTTTTGGAATACATTGCACCACCGGACAATGTGATCTGAGACATATAGTCAAATGTTTGTGTACCTCTGAAACCTCAGTTTCCTCATCTAAAAATGGTGAGGCAGCAGTGCCTAGAATACTCAACAGTGCCTACTCTTACCTGCATTAGAGGAAGGTTTTCTTGTCAACAGGATTTGGAAATACTCACCTTCTGGTGTTTGTTCTGTTCCACTCTGAAGGCCACCCGAGAAGGTTTGACTGAAAGGTGATGAGAAAGCAGTGTTTTGGGTGGTAAATGTTTCCAAAATCTGGAGATTCTTATTAGGGACACAGAATTCTGAATCAGAGAGTGACAAAGACAAATCACTGGAAATGGTTTCTGAGGTATCATTAATGCCTATGCTTCTATAGAGGGCATCAACTAGTTTTCTTAAAACGTTTAAAAATAGACAAAGTGTCATCTATGTTTCATCCTATGTCCATAAGGTATCTGTCATAGTTATTTAAAAAATAAATTGGCCTTTCACGACAAAAATACTCCACAAACTCGGAACAGAAGGAAATTACCTCAAAATAAAGGTCATGTATGAAAAGTCCACCTCTAACAGTGAAAATCTGAAAGCTTTTCCTCTAAGATCAAGAACAAGGCAAGGATGCCCACTCCTGCCTCTTCTACTCAACACTGTGGAGGAGAGACTGTACCATGAGATGACTGATGTCGGACCCTCACGCTAGAAACAGCTAGATGCAGGCCAGAACAGAGAGTGCTTCCCCAGAGTCCCCAGAGAGTCCCTCATCGACCCATCCACTATGCTGGCTCATGGTGGTTCCTGGAACAGCCATTGCCCCTCCCAAGCTAGAATGTAATGGAGTCCCTCTTGTCTGGTATGGTCAGACTCCATACTCCCACCCATCTTTCCCTGTTCTGTGTAACCCCTTAGCCCCTGCCACGCTTCACAGAGGGCATTCATGGTGTCTCACTGCATACCAAAACGCCTTGTGTGTAAGTTCCCTTAATAAACTCTTGATGTAATGATGGAGTTGTCAGCTTCTTTCTTTGGTCTCTGGGCCCCAGGAAATTTTATGTAACACACATAGTACTGGAAGTCCTAGTCAGAGCATTAGATTAAAAGGAAACAAAAAGGCATCTAATTTGGAGAGCAAGAAGTAAAATTATGTTTCTTTGCAGATGACATGATCTTATGTGTAGAAATTCCTAAAGATTCCACAAAAAGCCCTGTTAGAGCTAATAAAGCAATTCATCAAAGTTCCAGGATAGAAAACCAACACTCAAAAATCAGATGTGCATACTACCTAAAACAACTTAAAGATTCAACGTATGTATGCAAAATGTCCAAAAAGTATAGAATCATTATCAAAATTTATTTGAGCCAGACAGTATATTCCTGGAATCAAGGGCCCAACAGACTGAGAAAAATAGTTCTGAGAATAACAGTTTGCAGCTTCTTTTATGCATTTGGAATTAATTGGTAATGTTATGAAGATGACACGAAGTTGGGAGAAAGCAACATGGGGCGTGGATTACAGGATAGGTAACAAGGTTATGCACTCTTTGAGGGCTAAGCTTCAGAGGGGTCTAAAAAGAGGCATTTCAGAGATGTGTTAACCTAGATGCATAGAAACAATGGACAGGGCTTGCTTAAGGCAAGAATAAACCTTTTACTAAAAATGTTATAGGCCTGGGATGTGACTACTCACCATGACCTGCCCTTGCCCTGTTAGGAATTTATGATCAGATCACCCTGTGAGGGGACTTTCCGTAGAACCCCTTTCTCATCCACTAATATAATCCCTCTCAAAATCCCAATGGCATTTTTTTTTTTTTCAGAAATAGAAAAGGCCATCTTAAATTTAATATGGAATCTCAAAGAACACTGAAAAGCAAACATAATCTTGAGAAAGACGAGCAAGGCTGGAGGTCTTTCTAATTTTGAAACATTACAAAGCTACAGTAATGAAAACAGCATGGTACTGGCATTAAGTCAGACCCATAAACCAATGGAACACAATACTGAACCTGGAAAGAAACTCTTGAGTATTTAACTATATGGTCAAATGATCTTCATCAAGGTTGCAAGGACTACACAATGGGAAAAGGATAATCTCTTCAACAAATGGTGCTGGGAAACCAGAATATCCACCCACCAAAGAATGAAGATAGTCCCTTGTCGTGCACCATAGGGACAGAAATCAACTCAAAATGGATTGAAAACCTAAATGTAAGACCTGAAACTATAAAAGTCTTAGAGAAAAAGTTTCAAATAGGCAATGCTTCTTGGATATGGCACCAAAAGGAAAAATAGACAAATGGGATTACATTAAGCTTACAAATTTCAGTGCAGCAAAGGAAAATTCAACAAACCACACAGACAGCATACGGAATTGAACATACTTGTAAAACATCTGTCTGCTAACGGCTAATATCCAGAATACATAAAGAACTTCTACAACTCAATAATAAAATAACAAATAACTCCATTAAAATGGGTGCTATGGACTGAATTATGCCCCCGCATTCATACTGAAACCCCAACCCCCCAATGTGATGATATTTGGAGATACGTCCTTTGGAAGGTAATTAGGGTTCGATGAGGTCATGAGACAAGGACTGTCATGATGGGATTAGTGCCCTTATAAATAAGAAGGGATATTTCCTCTCTCTCCCTCTCTCTCCCTCTCTCTGCAGAAGCATGCGGACACAAACAAGACATTATGTGAGCACACAGTGAGATGGAAGCTGTCTACAAGCCCGGAAGAGAACTTGACCATGCTGATTCCCAGCGTCCAGAGCTGTGAGAAAGCACATTTCTGTGGTTTAAGCCATCCAATCTTTGATATTTCATTATGGCAGCCTGAGCTGACTGATACAATGGGGAAAGGACTTGAATAGACATTTTTCCCAAGAAGACATACGAATGGTCAACAAGCATATGAAAGATGATCAATATCAGTAGTCATCACATTAAAGCCACAATGAGACGTCATGTAACAAGTGTGGGCAGGAATGTGGAGAAATTAGAATCCTTACACACTGTTGGTGGGAATGCAAAATGGTCAGTCACTATTGAAAACAGTGTAAACGTTCCTCAAAAAATTATAAATATGGGCCGACAGAGTGGCGCGGTGCTTAAGCGCTGGCCTGGGAAGCCAGCGGCCCCGTTTCAGGTCCTACATATGAGGGCCAGTGACACTGCCCTCAAAAAAAAAAAGTATTATAAATAGAACTGCCATATGATCTTTCGATCCAAATTTTGGGTATATATCCAAAACAATTGAAAACAGGATCTTGAATACACATTTGCACCCCGATGGTCACTGCAGCATTATTCACAATAGCCAAGATGAGAAAGCAA